>CABHPP010074713.1:0-11869 GCA_902168425.1 Peromyscus attwateri | reverse complement strand
TGTACACAAATTTGATTGTTATAGATGACTAGCTACTAACCTGTTTAAATAGGTTGTAATAATAGCCTTTGAGGACTAGAACTTTACATTTCATTTTAAAAAGAGTCGCATAGGTACAATACATTAAATAAGAGTAGAAACATTTATATAGTATGTTAAAAGAAAAATAACCTTAAATTTATATCAAAATACAAAAATACCTTAAACAAGAGTAGAAACATATATACACTATAACAAAAATAACCTTAAATTTGTATCAATATACAAAAACCCATACCAATGTAAAATATTTAAGATTAGTGGCTGCTTTTTTAGTTTGAAAGTAGATTCAATAATCTACCCTTTTATCCTGTCATTCATATATCCCAAATTTTGTTTTCAGAATGAATTCCCTGAATCTAATCTCCTTTTCTTTGTTTCCTCCCTGACTATGACCAATGACATCTTGCAACCACCACCCCCTAAATGATGATAAACATCCATAATTCACAGAATGACCAACAGCCACCCATCCCACCTCTTGGGAATGTGGGCATCATGTTCTTAAAATTACGAACTGTTGTCTGGGGATGACAGCATCTTTAGGGGACTGAGAAAAATTGAGATAATTTAGGTCATGTCCTGGTAGAGTTAGCTATTGTCTGGTCTTGGTGTGATGAGAAATTCAAGGCTTATCTGAAGTCCTGGCTGGAGTAGTCATAGCTGGACCATCTCAACTAAATGCCCTGAATTTGTCCTGAGCAGTTTGAAGTCAAAAGTTGATCTTTGGGTAGTGTTTATCAGCTTAATAGCATTACCACAATCCAGGTGGACTTGTTGTTGTGGGGCCCCATCCTCCTTTTAGAGACTTCAAAGGTCCCTGTTAGAAATGGTCACAGTTCACTGCAGAAAACTTAAACATTTTAAATGTCATAGGCAGCAGATCTCAGAGGGGTTAGAGGACCACAATCTATTAAATACATCTGGGATAGACAAGTTTAATTCCTAGTTAACCTGATTCAGACTCAAGCTTGAAATCATGTATAGGAAGCTAGATGAAGCCTATTTCTAGAATTAGTTAGTACTTTATATAACCATTAATATCATATAGATATTATGACAGAATGTTAAAAAATATTTATATAATGTCATGACAGAAAGTTGAGAAATATAGATATATATTAATTTATAAATTTTGAGATAATATTTATACATTAAGAAAAGTTTTAAAGAGTCAAAATAAAACAAAAGGATTATGAGATAGTGGCAATGGAATAGTCCTTTAATTTTGTTTTTTCTTCTGTCCCATAACAGGTGGTTCTTCTGACATGAGACAGAGATTTTGGATTTTTCTTTAACAAGTGTGCTTGGGTTTAGAGAATAAGAGAGTCATGCTCCAACTCCAAAGTCATCTTTAATTTTTAATTGAATTGGGACTACAAAAAGACCATTTGTCTTATATGTTTATATAGAACAGTAGAAATAAACATTTGAGAAGATTTGTAAAATTTTATCCTGTTTGAAGTGTGCTATACCATTAGGCCAATTTATTCTTGGGATATTTTCTCTTGATGATTTGTCTTTCCTCTTCAGATGTCTCATTTTTCCAGTGGTCTTCAGATTCCTTAGTTGGATGCTTTAACCCTCACTTTAGGTAGTTTCTCTTTTTGCAGCTTATATCTATCTAATCAAATGGAAGGCATTTTTTAGTCTTATAAGTTAGTTTAGATTGAATGACCATGTTGTTTGATGAACTTTTGCCTCTCCTAATGAAGAGGTCTCTCTTGTTCAAACCTAATCTTTATCAATTGTGATAGTATCCATAGCTCTTCTTCTCTTGTGGAAACAAAAGCAAAACCTCTACCCCAATGTAACACATATCCTGGCTTCCACTCTGAGGTCAACACATTCTTAAAGTATACATGCTGATTTAATTCAGCAGTTTTTTTTTCTATGATCCAATGTCTCTCCACAGCTGTCATTCCTTTCTCATTAGCATTTAAAAAATGTAAAGTTAATAAAGTAATCTGTAGCTGAAAGTTTTTCCATGCCCTACCCTGTCCTCAGCTGCTCAGACCCAAGTAAACACATAGAGGCTTATATTAATTAAAACTGCTTGGCCATTAGCTCAGGCTAACTATTGACTAGCTCTTACATTTAAACTCAGTCCATTTCTGTTAATCTATATGTCAACACATTTTCTATGTCTTTACCTGTGTGCCATTATATGCTGTTCCCTGGACGGCAGGCTGGTGTCTCCTGACTCAGCTTTCCTCTTCCCAGAATTCTCCTTGTCTGCTTATCCTGCCTATACTTCCTGCCTGGCTACTAGCTAACCAGTGTTTTATTATACCAGTGTACAAAAGCATTATCCCACAGCAGTAATCTATTTCTGGGGATCTTTATTACCCCTTTCTATTTATTAAGCATATAATTTAAAGTGAGATTAGATCTTTCTATAACTGCTTGTCCTGTAGAATTGTGTGGTATACCTGTAATATGCTTTATGTTGTAACATACAAAAAACTGTTTCATTTTACTAGAGACATATGCTGGGGGGTTGTCAGTCTTAATTTGTATAGGTTATCCCATAGTGGCCATGACTTCTAATAAATATGTAATTATTGAATCAGCCTTTTCAGAACTTAAAACAGTTTGCCCATTGAAATCTTGTATATATATCTATGATATGGTGTACATACTTTAATTTTCCAAACTCTGCAAAATGAAACACATCCATTTGCCAAATTTCATTTCTTTGAGTACCTTTTGGGTTGCTTCCTGCAGGTAATGGAGTTTGGTTATATATAGAACAAGTAAGACATTTCCTTATAATTTACTTGGCTTGTTGCCAAGTGGTAGAAAAATGTTTCTTCTAACCTTTGCTATTAACATGGTGATTTTTAAGAAATTCTGAGGCTTCTATCACATTTCTTAGCAATAGCTGATCAACTTCATCATTTCATTGTGCTAGAGGGCCTGGTGGATCCATATGGGTTCTGATATGTGCTATATATAAGGGATAATTTCTATTTCTGATTATTTCTTGTAATTAAATAAATAAAAAAGTTAATTCTGAATCATCTGCAATAAGTTCAGAAGTTTCAAAATGTAAAACAACTCTTTCTGCATGTTGAGAGTCAGTAACTATATTAAGCTGCTTGAGAAAAATCTAAGTATACCATGAGAATAGCATATAATACTGACTTTTGATCAGAATCATAAGGGCTTTGAGCCACTTTAGTTATTTTTCCTGACTTATAACCTGCCTCTCCTGATTTATTTGCATCAGTATAGAATGTAGGGTCTCCAGAAATTGGTGGTCCTTGTACAATGTGAGGATGAATCCAATTAGTTCTTTTTATAAACTGAAGTCTCTTGCTTTTGGGACATTTGTTTCTAATCTCTCCCAATAAATTACTGCAAACTCATTGACAGTGTTCATTTTCTGCCTATAATGAGGCAATTTCAACATTAATAAAAGGTACTATGATTTTTGTTGGGTCTATTCTGATAATTGACGAAGTCTCAATTTTCCTTTCAGAATCAATTCAGAAAACTCTTCTGTATAGGTGTTTAATTTTTCATTCTGTTTGTGTGGTAAAGATATCCATTCTAAGATATTATCTTCTCTATGCATGAGAATTCCTGTAGTGGAATGTGTAGAAGTTAGTGTGATCAGGATAGAATCAAACTCTGAATCCAAGCAATCCACATATGCATCCTGTAATTTCTCTTCTAACAAAGCCAATTCTCTTTCAGCCTCAGCTGATAATTTTCTTGGACTATTTAAGTTTTTATCACCTTGTAAGGTTTGAAATAAATTACTTAGTTCTTAAGTTGTCAGTCCAATTGTGGGCCATGGCCAGTTAATATCTCCCATCAAATTTTGAAAATCATTAAGAGTTTGTAATTGATCTCTCCTGATTTGTACTTTTTATGTTTGAATTTTTTGTAAACCTATCTGATACCATAGGTATTTAATAGAATCCCCTGTTTGTATTTTTTTTTTCAGGATCAATTTGTAATCCCCAAGAAGGTAAAATTTCTTTACCTCTTCAAACATTTCTTTCTAAGTTATCTGAGTCTGAATCAGCTAGTACGATATAATCCATATAATGGTAAATTATAGATTGAGGAAACTGTTTACAAATTATTTCCAATGGTTGTTGTACAAAATATTGACACAAGGTAGGGCTGTTTAACATCCTACATGGAAGAACTTTTCACTGATATCTTTTAACAGGCTGGGAATTATAGTTAGGTACTATGAAAGCAATAATTCCCCTATTCTGTTCTTTTAAAGGTATAGTAAAAAAAAAAGCAGCCTTTTATATCAATCACTATAATAGATCATACTTAGGTAGTGAAGAAGGCAAGGGAATTCCAGGCTGTAAAGAGCCCATTAGCTGGGTCACCTTATTAGTAGTTCTTAGAACTGTTATCATTATCCATTTTGCAGATTTTTTTTAATGACAAATATAGGAGAATTCCAAGGACTGGTCAATTCTTCAATATGTCGAGAATTTAGCTGCTCCTGTATCAGCTGTTCTAATGCCTGTATTTTTTTTTATGTTCACCCAGACAGGGTTGCCTGCTAACAATTTTAAAGAGAAGGATGTTGGTACCTTTGAAAGATCAACAGCTATTGTGCCCTGTTTATACACAACCTGAATGGTCAGTGACTGTTCTTGATAATATTTTTTTATTTTTCTCATAAGCATACATTAGTTTATGGTTTGTTTCTGAGATTGGAGGAATGTTAATCTGGATTTTCTATTGTTGTAAAACATCACATCCCCATAAATTCATTGCTGTGTTGGCCACATATGGCTTTAATTTTCCTATCTGTCCTTCTGGCCCTATACACTTGACCTACCTTGTACTTTGTCTTACCTGAGATATAGTTCCAATCCCTAGAAGCTGAATACTTACCTTCTGAAGAGATAAATCTGTATGCCAAGATTTTGGTGAAACTATTATTATGTCCATGCTTATGTCTAGTAAGCCTTCAATCACAATGCCATTTATTTGTATTTTTTTAGCTTTGGTCTTTGATCATTTATAGAAATTTGACAAAATACTTGTTTTATGATCTTTACTGAAAATTTTATCTACAGAAGCTGTTTTATCATCCAGAGCAGTATGGTTTTTCACAATAGGCATTTTATATCTTTTAATTGCTCTTTGTAGGAGTTTCCCCAATGCTGACAGGGTGTGGACTGAACCAATTTGACACGGAGGCCTGCAAGAGGCACTCTAAGGCATTTTCCAATGGCAAAGGGTTACCATGCCTGTCCCATGTTTATCTACATCCATTAGTCCAATGCAGGCCTTTGCCACACCTCCTCCATATTCCAGAAGGCTGGGGCCTTCTGTTTGGATTATCTCTAAAAAATAATTGTTTCTAGGAATGCTTTGCCTACAGTCTTTTTTCAGATGACCTGGTTTATCACTATTAAAACATCTGTTTGATTTTCCTTAAATTTTTTAGAAATCACTTCTATCCAAGCATCATCATAAGTGTGAGATCCAATATCAGCTGTATTTCTAATCCATTCATCCACAACAATTGTCATCTGTTCAGGAGCTTCAAGAGTATACTGTTTTAGAGAACACTGAGAGTCTATGCTGCTACCTGGATTATTTGTAGTGAATAACCCCAAGATTGTAATACATACACCTGAGATCATGTGCTTCCTGAATGTGACTGTCATTCACTTACATATTCCTTTCTGCAATTGTGCTGCTCAAGCTTGATGGGGATTTTAGTGTAATGGAATTCTGCACTTCTATTTTTAAAAAATCTTTTAGATGAGTAAATCTTGATTTGTTCAAGTGAGGGTTGATTCTGCTGGTGTTCTCTGGCAGTAGCATCTGGCAATACAATTGTCAGAAGCTCTTCATTTATCAACATTAGATTAAGGCTCTAAACTAATGATACACTTAACTATTTTCAAGTTTTACTTAATGAGATATAGGACATATATAATGCTAATTTTGTACCATATATTTTACTTTTTAAAACAGCTTTTGATAAAAACATCCCTGGCTTTCTCTGCAACATTGTCATTGTGAATTTTTTTTTAACTTATGTGTTACCTACTGATGTTTGAGGCTCACTGGATTTTTCCTTCATGGCTCAGTCCCAATCAGAAGACTCATTTTAAAATGACTGAAAAAAATCTAAAAATGTTTATTTGGGTATTTCAGTTTTGCAATTTGTAAAGTTGTCCCAATTTTACAAAAAATATTTAAAAAATATTCTGAAAAATCACATCTTTTCTTGAATTTGCTGGTGATGAACTGAGGTTTCGGGAAAGAGAACTAATCTGGCGTCTAAAGGAAGACATTCCTCCAAGGAGAGAAAACAGAAGCAAGTCATCACCTGGAGCTGATTCTTGACACATTAACTCCAGGGGATTTTAGAAATACTTCAGCTGAATTTCTTAAACTCTTAGTTAAATTACTTAGTGGAAATAATTGTGTGCTTATACAAAAGTTGCAAATAATTATGTGTACATCCCTATGCCCCTCATCTTTCTACTTCTCCTGTTAACATCTTAGATAAGCATTGCATCATTTTTCTATCACCAATAATAAGAAAACAGCATTGGCATATTTGTTAACTGAACTATAGACTTTATTCAGATTTTATCAGTTTCTCCTACACATCCCTTTTCTGTTACATTGCATAGTACATTTAGTTTTATATTTCCTTAACTGACATTTTATTTTTAGTTTCTCAGTCTTTCTTAGTTTTTCATGATTTACAATATGTTGAAGAGTGCTATCCTTTAGGAAAAGATCCCTCAGTTGACCACATTCTGTGATGATGCATTTTGTCAAAAATCAAAGAAAATAATATATATGTATAATTTTTTAATATTTACAAGTTCACAAGGTCAGTAGTCTTATTAGGTCATTTCTGGAGCACCCTTTTTGGTTGTTGGTACCTGACTTATTTTATTGAAAAGTTAGTTTTTTATGCTTTAAATAATGGAAATATTTGAGTGTCTTGGAGGAAGCGTTTAGAGATTTTGCTATTTGTTTGTCACTAATTTTGCTTGTGGATTTTAGCAATCCTTGGAGATCATGAGAGCAGAGATTATATTTGGTATCTGACCAATGCTGATATTTAGTTTACTCTTTCTTTCTGAGTTTAATTTGACTATTCCTTCAAAGGAGAATTATTTTTATCCATCAACCCATTAATCTACATTCAAGGCTATTTACTTTAACTTACAGATAGAGTACTTCCCTACAAATATTTATTTTTAGATCACCTTCATATATATTAGGAAGCTTCTAATGTATTAGGTTTTCATATTACCCTTTAAATTGCCCTGAATTTTAGTTGTTTCCCTTGTATTCCCTCTCTCGCTCCCTTCTTTCCCTTCCTCCCATTTGATTCTCCAAACCTAGTCTCCCCTCCTCCACCCATCTGTGCCTATTCTATTTCTCTTTTCTAGGGAGATCTACCTCTCCCCTTATAGTATCTTACTCTATACCTAACCTCTGTTCTGTAGTTCTACAGATTTGTAGCTTGATTATAATGACTTAATAGCTAATATCCACATATAAGTGAATACATATCATTTTTTGTCTCCCTGGGTCTGAGTACCTGTCTCGGGATGATTTTTTCTAGTTCCATCCATTTATATAAGAATTTAATGATTTCATCTTCTTTAACAGTTGAGTAATATTCCATTGTGTAAAGGTTCATTTTTTCTCTATTTATCTGTTGAGGGACATCTAGGTTATTTCCAACTTCTGGCAATTATGAATAGAGCAGCAATGAACATGACTGAGCAAATGTCTCTGTGGTAGGATAAAGTATTCTTTGGGTATATTGTCAAAGGTAGAATAGCTGGATCTTGAGAAAGATCAGTTGTCATCTTCTTGAGGAAACACCATACTGATTTCAGTAGTGGCTGTACAAGTTTGCAGTCCCACCAGCAGTGGAGGAGTGTTCCCCTACTCCATATGTGAAAATGATTTCAATAAATTAATGAGGGATATAGAGCCCCAACTGGACATTTCTTGTCCAGTACTGGGATTGGTTTATATCTAATTGAGTTGTTGGTCAAAGGGATCCCATAGGGACCCTTAAAAAACCCAGGTTGTTGCCAAGACTATAGGTGGTTCTCCATAAACTGACAGGAATGACTCATTGCTGAAGGCAACACCTACACAACTAATTGAAAATGGAGCTATGCTCTAGTGTCTGGTACAGGAGATGTTCTACATGCTGCCAAGAGAGAATCATAAACACCAAGCCAGACACAAACTCTTGATCTACAATAGTGTCACACTTGCAGGATATGCTAGTTTAATGGTGGCACAAAGCTTGTGGGAGTAACCAACCAACATCTGATTTGACGTAAGGTTCACTGTACAAGATGGAACCCATACTGAATACTGCTTGGGTGATGGACAACCTGAGACTAGATAACACAGGGACCTAGGGTAAAACCAAATAATACTGTTATTAAAAAAGCAGTGATAAAATGACTCCTAATGACATTCTACTAAACTCATAGATCAGAGCTTTGCTGTGCCATCTTCAGAAAATCTTCCTCCTACAGAAGATGGGAACAAATACAGAGATCCACAGTCAGATATTATGAAAAGAGTGAAGGACTTGGGAACACCCAGCCTAATCTATTTTGTGTATCTCCATATTACAGGAAGTTGATTTATAATAGTCATGTAAACTGTGATTTCTCACATAAATGATAAAACTATTCTTTCAAGTAATATTCTATGGTGTGTTGTGCATAGTTAATCATCACAAGCTATATAATGGCATCTAGTTAATTTATATTAATATTTTGCAGTTGTAAACAGTATTACATAATTAACTTTGTTCATGTGTTATGTATTTGGAAGTATATTTACAGACCTTATTCTAGTAACTTGTGGATTGGGATAAAATAAATGAATCTGTAAATTTCTACCAGAGTGTACTAAATTGTCTTTCTACTAATAATATTTTAGTGTTTACGTCCCATGGCCTCAGAAAGAAAATGTGTTTCATATTTTTCCTAGTTTTCTAGCTTTATGACTTTTTAGTAATTTTAAAATTTATGTGTATGTGATTGAATATTTTTTCATATATTTGAAGGCCATCTAACTCTCTAAAGATTAAACTATCCATGTGTTTTTCCTTTTGTTCTGTCAAGTTTTTCTATCAGATGTTTATTTGCTGCTTTGTTTATAAAAATTCCTTAGGTCAAAGTGGTATTAATAATATTTTGTGCAAATGTTTTCTACTATGTTGTCAAGTTTATACTTTGAAATGAAAATAATTTGTCAACATAAGAATCATACAGTTAAAAATCTATTGATCTTTTTTGTTTTTTTAAATGTACATTCTTGTTAGGAAGCCTTATATATAGTTTAAAGGGGAATTCATGTTTCCTTCTAGAAATCATATGGCTTCAAATTTTTACATTTTTATCACTAATCCATTTTGAGTACACTCTGTGAGATGTGGATCTAATTTTGCATTTTCCAGATGGTTACCAAGTTTCTGAAAATACTTATTAAAAGTCCTCTGCCTTATGGTTTATGAGGCTGCTTCTACTACACGTGAAATTTACACATGAATTTGAGTCTACTTTTGAGTTCTATTCAGTAGATTCTCTTATCTATTCATATGTCAGTGCAATGCTAAGTTACTTGGCTATTTCAGTAGAACTTGCAGGTTTTGTTTTGGAAATGTTTTCGCAGCTATTCTTGAATATTGATGTTCACTTATGAAATTTAGAATATCTTCTATATTCATAACATGATTTTCTTATATTCATATTGAGATGCCATTGACTATAACTTAAGGATGTCTGATACATACATATGTTGCATTAAATTGTCCTCTATAAGAAAGAGAGAATGTCCTTTAGTTTGTGTAAGTCTATCATTTCCCTTATACCGATATTGCAATTAACTTTTCTTGTCAAGTTTACTGCTATGCACATGATCTCCGGTGTAGTTTTAAGTGAGGTTTACAATGGCAAATGCCTATTGTCTATGTGAGTGTAATGATTTTCATATGTAGAATTTTTAGTGAGCAATTATTTTATTGTTGGATGTCTTAGGGTTTCTGTTGCTGTTTTAAAACACCAAGATCAGCATTAGGAGGAAAGGGTTTGTTTCATCTTACAGATTGTAGTCCATTTTCTAGGGTATTCAGGTCAGGAACTCAAGGCAGGTACCTGGAGGTAGGAACTGATGCAGAGACCATGTAAGAGTGCTGCTTATTGGCTTTCTCCTCATGGATTTCTCAGCCTGCTTTCTTATATCATCCAAGGCCACCTACCCAGGGGTAGCACTGTCCTCAGTGAGCTGGGCCCACCCATATCAATCATTAATCAATAAAATGCTCTATAGACTTGCCTACAAGCAAATGTCATGGAAACATTTTCTCAATAAGAGTCCCTCTTCCCAAATGACTCTGGCTTATGTCAATTATACAAAACTAGCCAGCAAATTCATATTCATTTGTTATCAACTTTTTTTGAAAAT
Source organism: Peromyscus attwateri (assembly GCA_902168425.1). Classification (NCBI taxonomy): domain Eukaryota; kingdom Metazoa; phylum Chordata; class Mammalia; order Rodentia; family Cricetidae; genus Peromyscus; species Peromyscus attwateri. Next base: position 1,363 of record CABHPP010074713.1, on the reverse strand, counting down.
TCTAGCTAGACTAACATACTGTTCTTAAACACAGATAGCTATACTAATTTCTTGTTAACTAATTTTTATTCTGTTGAGCTGTTTGAAATAAATGATCTTTTATAATCGTAAAACTAGAAATATCTGGGGTTAATGAATGTCTATAGCAATAAGCATTTTTTGTTCTGCAGCTGTGAATGTAAGTTGATTCATAATATTTTAGGAGATAATATTTTTTAAAACAATATGTACTTGGAAACATATATGCAATAGATAGGGAAAAGCCAAATAAGTAGTGTTTTTACAATTATTCTAAGTTATTTAAATTAGAACATGAATCTAAAATAACACATTGGAGAGAGAGGGGTTGTTATAGATAATACTTAAGAACTAGATATGGAGCTTCCTGTGGTACTGTGAATGAGACTGGCCCCCATATGGTTATTTGTTTTAACTTTGGTCTCCAGTTGATGGAGCTGTTTGGGAAGATTTGGAAGGTTTGACCTTGTCAAAAGAGGTGGGTGTGTCATAGGGGGTAGTTTTTGAGATTTCAAAAGTCTACTCCCTTCCAAGTTAGTTCTGCCTCTCTCTGGCATGTTGTTGTTATCTCAGCATGTAAGTTCTCAGCTACTATCCCATTGCCATCCCTACCTGTTTTCATGGTTCCCACCATGATTGTCATGGACTTTCCCTCTAAAACTGTAGGCCCAAAAAACACACCTTTCTTGAAGTTGCCTTGGTCAGGCATCTTCACACAGCAATAAAAAAATGTATCTAAGGCATTTCCTATCAATATTTAGTATCTGTATTAGTTATTTCTCTATATTTGGCTTTGAATGCAGGAAAGACATGTAAGTAAGTCCCAAAAGAAGTACTGCCTGATAGAAGGGCAGCCTGAAGAGATTCAGAGAGCTATTTGGAGAATTTATAGGATTTTATTTCATGCCAAAACTCTTAGAACAAGGGACATTCAAAAAGAGAGTGAGTTCAAAAGAAAATATGGCAGTCCCATGGTGGTAGTACTCTTCAAGGACTTGTAAAAATTATATAAATGTGGATTATTTGGTGAGATTTTGGTATCAGCTTCTGTAACAGGTTGGTCAAAGGATTATTAATTTTTTCTCACAGAATCCATGTGTCCAAGGTACAAAGTAAAATTTAGTTGATACCCTTGTATCTACCACAACACAATCAATCATAAGGTGTCATGAAGCCCTGACTCATTTTCTTGCCTTAAATTTGGACTCTCTGATCTCTACCCTGTCAAGGTCATCCATCTATTCTTTTGTCTTAAGCACACTTTCTCTTGGGTTCCTTTCAGATCATTGTTTCTATTATGTTGTGATGTTTCTAGCTTGATTGTTCATTGACCACACACCTTACA
>CABHPP010074712.1:0-27069 GCA_902168425.1 Peromyscus attwateri | reverse complement strand
TGTCTCTGTCTCTGTCTCTGTCTCTCTCTCTCTGTCTCTCTGTCTCTCTGTCTCTCTCTCTCTCTCTCTCTCTCTCTCTCTCTCTCTCTCTCTCTCTGTGTGTGTGTGTGTGTGTGTGTGTGTGTGTTAGGTAAAGTGGAATACAAAATAGTGAGCATAGATAAATTATAATTGCACATGACTGACTCTTACAGACAAGCAAAATAGACAAGAATATTCACAGTGTCATTTCATTCATAACAGAAATCATTAAGCCATACTATTCACAGATTCATGAAGACATGGTAAAGGTATTTTTAAGATGCAATTAAGGCCGGGGATGTAACTCAGTGATACAGCCTATGTTTAGCACTTAAATATCCCTAGGTTCAATAACCACCATCACAAGAAAAACCAAAAGATAACAACAAAATGGTTACCTTTTGGAGGAGTAGACATTTTTCTTTGGAAAGGGTAGTGGATATATAGTTCTTGAATTACTGACCTTGTTCTATTTCCTAGCTTCAGTGATGGTATATAGTTGGTAATTTTGCATATAAATTGAAATTTTCATGCATACATACATTGTATGTTAAAACCCAGGCATAGTTCTAAGCATAGAGAAGTTTGTCAATAAAATCAACAAATAATGATGGTGTTATTTTGACTACTCCTGTTACTATTTTTACTACAATTATACTTATTTCTCCTCTGTGGATCTTAACTGTCATATAGTAAACACCAGCTGAGGGAGAATATGATGAAAAAAATGCCTACTTGTGAGGCAAAGCTTCTTCTATTGTGCTAAGTTCTTCCATGTTGCTTGGATCCTAACAGCTCCCTCGGGGGTGGGGGTGAGAAGGCACAGCCTCAACGACACAGACACTGGGAGTCCATTGAAAGCAAATAATGAACTCATTTATTTAAAACAGGGTAGGCCTTATATACCCTCCTCCCAGCACCCAGTCTGTGTGGTCTTCCCTCATTGGCTGGGCATGATCAGGAATTCTGACAGCGATAGTTGCTAGGCCCTCAGGCAGGCTCCAGGTTGGCTCTTAAGGAGTACATAATGTGCATGCCTTGGCTACTGGTCTGAGCCAATGTCCTCGACCCTATGGGCCTGTCCTACTACACTTCCAGTTTCTCTACTGAGGCTTTTATCATCTTTTCAACTATATCATAGAAACTCATAGTTTTGCCTTCTGTGTAATTTTTCTCTCAGCAATGCCCTCACTGTCAGCCTCAGGAGTCCTGAACCTCTGCAGGTTGAATAACAATAATGAGATCTGAAGTGAGTTTAATAAAACATATAGGTTGAAAGGGAGCAATAAATAGAAGCAGTAGATGTTGTGGAATAGAATATTTGTTTAAATAAGTAAAGATGTGCTACATTTGTTTGTGTTCCAGAATAATTGTTTAACTATAAAGATGTGTTGCATTTGTTTTACCTTGCCTGCCTAAAGTACCTGATTGGTCTAATAAAAAGCTGAACGACCAATAGCTAGGCAGGAGAGGAATAGGTGGGGCTGGTGGACAAAGAGAATAAGTAGGAGAAGGAATTAAGGCTAGGGAGCGAAAAAGGGAGAAGGAAGGGAGACACCAGGGGTCAGCTAGCTAGGCAGCTGCCAGACAGACAGACATAGAGGATGCAGGAAAGCAGGAAATGAGGAATGAAAGCAAGGTAAGAAGACCCAAGGCAAAATGTAGATGAAGAGAAATAGGTAAAAATAAATTATAAGAGCTAGTGGGACAAGCCTAAACTAAGGCCAAGCATTGACAACTAGTAATAATTCTCTATGTCATGATTTGGGGGCTAGAGGTCCCAGAAAGCCTGCTACAGGTAGATTACTCACTATTCACACTAAGTTCTCTCAGGATCCCTATACAGTGACATCATTCGGAAGTAACTGCTGTCTCTCATTTTAACAGCAAACAACAAACGGATCTGTGTGCAAGAGCACAAAATATTGAGTCACTAACAAATGTGTATTCCATGTGAATGGTGAGTTATCTTTTTAAAGAGAGAAAACATATTTTTAAACGTGATCAAGGTTGCATCTTGGTAAGCACAACAATAAGGTATCATATAATCATCTCAACATTTCCAATATTTTTAAACAAAACATAAAACTTGGCAGTGATCTGAAAATTCCTTTGTAACCAAATAAGAAATTAAAATAGATTTCATTCATAGCTTCTCACTGATGTCTATTAAATTGAAAGAGATGACTTAAAACTAGTTTTCAGGTTATAATCACCAATTTAATTATTCCTTCAAGGAAGTATTAAAATCTTAGGCAAGAAAATCTAATCTGACAAAAGGTAAGAATATAATTTATAAAAGTGTCACTAAAATAACATTTTAAAGTAACAAAGAAAATTTAAAAGCATTTTGAAAAAATAAAATAATTCCACATAGCAGGCTAGTCTTATGGGTTTTAGCACAGAGTAAGTTATTTAGCAATCTTTCTCAGTAACCTTGGAATCACAATGCTAACAGAAACTCTGAGATGAAAACTATCATTTTACATGTATTTACCCAATGCATCACAAAAAAGATATATTAAAAAATGTTAAGGTCTAATCCTACCTAATACATGATTTTAGAAAATAAAATATTTATGAATCTGCTATCTAATTATAGAATTGAATAATAATACATGATAAAAATACTAAAATAAAATGCATAGCAACATTATCACAACTTTGAGGAAAAGAAAATGCTATCTCAGCCCCCACTCACTGGACTCTGTAACCTACAAGACCCACTCTGCTGCCCAAACCCACTGAACCCACCATTCTCCCCTCACTTCCCACCCCCAGCCAACCATCCCTAGCCAACCATCCCCAGCCAACCATCCCTAGCCAATCATCCCCAGCCAACCATCTCTAGCCAACCATCCCTAACCAACCATCCAGCAGCCCCTAGATATGGTGATATTTTATTTTTATCTTAATAAATAAAGTTTGCCTGGAGATCAGAGGAAATAGCAAGCTGTTTTATGTTAACACAAAAGTCAGGCAGTGATAGCACACGCCCTTAATCCCATCACTTGGCAGGCAGGGTCTCTGTGTGTTCAAGGCCACACTGGGTAACAGAGCCAAATGTGGTGACACATGCCTTTAATCCCAGTACCAACCATAGAGACCTGGAGGTCTGTACAGACAGGCAGTGACAAGGAAGTGAGGTTGCTGGGCTAAGAGCCAATGAGAGGGCAGAATAGCAAGGCAATAAAAGCCTGGGTAGACAGGAAGTGGTGGCATTTTGGAAGTTGCAGAGCTGGTGAGGTAAGGTTGGTTGGTGGCTCTCACTATTTCCCTGATCTCTAAGGCTTTCACTCTATATTTGCCGCTGTGTTTTTTATTTAATAAGACCGCTTAGAAATTTGGCTACACCTAGATGTAGTAGAATATTTTAAGGTGTTACTTTTGTTTATGTGGCATTTGTTTAACTCAGTGAAGCTGTGTTATTATTGTGCCTGTGTAAAACACCAGCTGGTCTAATAAAGAACTGGCCAATAGCAAGGCAGGAGAAAGGATAGGCAGGGCCCAGCTACACAGCAAGCCAGGGGTTAAGAGTAAGAGTTACAGAAGTCAGAGAATGGGAAAAGCCCAGAGGCAAAAGGTAGACAGGATAATTTATGTTAAGAAAAGCTGACTAGAAAATAAGCCAAGTTAAGGCCAGGCATTTATAAGTTAAAAAAAAAAAAAGAAAGAAAGAAAAAGCCTCTGTGTATTTATGTGGGAGCTGGGTGTCCGGTCCCCCAAAAGAGGAAAAAGGTAAAAAAACCCCAACAACATTTTGGCTTTCCAATGTGGGCCCTTATTTCCAAGCAAGTCTTAAGAAAGCTGAGTTTAGCCGGGCGTTGGTGGCGCACGCCTTTAATCCCAGCACTCGAGAGGCAGAGGCAGGCAATCTCTGTGAGTTCGAGGCCAGCCTGGGCTACCAAGTGAGCTCCAGGAAAGGCGCAAAGCTACACAGAGAAACCCTGTCTCGAAAAAACCAAAAAAAAAAAAAAAAAAAAAGCTGAGTTAAAAAAAAAAAAAAATTCGGCTCCTTTTAAAAGTTTTAGCCGACCGCTTCTGCCAATCAGCAAGCCCTTGAGCAATTAGTACATTAAGTAAGAACAAAAAATTAAGCATCAGCATTATAGAGCTCTATTGAATGTGGTTCCTGGTCAGTCAAACCTCCAACTGGCCTCTGAGTTTCATGTTTGGCTTTCAGAACCCAAATATTGGACCAAGCCAGCCGAGAGTCTCACGCAGAGGATCCAGGTGTACTTTATCAGTCTAAGGTTTGCTTGTACAGTCAAAAAAGACTAGAGATACTAGAGATACTCAGGTAAAAGAGATCCAGACAGAAAAACCTCTAAACAGGTTACAGTGTGTTTAACAATGTGCATAGGCTTAAGAAAAGGAAAAGGGTATAGTCATTAAAAAAAAAAAAAAAAAAAAGAACAGTTTATAAAATAAAGTCTCTAAAAAACAGAGTAAAAGAAAAAAGCCACGTAAGATGGGAAACACATAGGTAGTCTGGATCCTGTATGTTATTGTGTTGATTTTGAATTTTTTGATTGTTGAAAAGCAAAAGATAGCTGCAGAGAGACCTGGAATTCAAAGAGGGACTGTTGAAATAAATCAGCCTATATACTTTAGGAAAGCCTTAACTTTTAAAAAGTCAAAAAATATATTTGTCAATTGGAAATAAAAAATGCTTTGGAGTTTTGTTCACACAGGAGATGAGAGGCTGTGTATTCCTTCAGGGTTAATATGGGTCAGGTTTGATCAGGTGAGACCTCCTGAAACTTGACAAGTGATCTCTATCAGCAAAAGTTACTGGTGGTCTTCCCAGGCCTTGTTAATTATCTCAAAATTTTCTCTCTGGGACCCACAGACAGCAGGAAGCAGTATGGAGAAAACTATGCCCACATTCCCAAGAGTTGGGGGGATGGTTTTTGGTTATTTGGTGGGTTATGGATGTTTGTTATCATTTAGGGGAATATAGAATATTGATACAAATTTAAAGTTATTTTTGTTACACTGTATATATGTTTCTACTCTTGTTTAAAGATTTTTGCATATTGATAAAAAAAATTTAAGATTATTTTTGTTACAACATATTGTATGTATGTTTCTATTTTGGTTTAAAGTATTGTGCCGGGCTGGAGAGATGGCTCAGAGGTTAAGAGCACTGACTGCTCTTCCAGAGGTCCTGAGTTCAATTCCCAGCAACCACATGGTGGCTCATAACCATCTGTAATGAGATCTGGTGCCCTCTTCTGGTATGCAGGCATACATGCAGGCAGAACAATGTATACATAATAAATAAATAAATCTTTAAAAAAAATAAATAAATAAAGTATTGTGCCTATGCAGTTCCTTTGGAAATGTAGAATGAAGTTCTAATTTTTGAAAACTATTATTATAAACAATATAGGATAATCAGGAAACATAGGTTACTAGCTAGTCATTTATAACAATCAAAATTGTAGATATGTTATGTATGTTTTCTAGGTTAAATAGATATATTTTAGATAGATAGATGGTCTTCAAACCTTTCAAAGATGTACAGAATATGCCATTTAAAATGTTTTGTTAACTTAGGGCTTTTCATGACAATGAGACACATCTGCTCCTTGCAGCACCAATTTACTTCAGAGAGAATGATGGGCACTGAAAAAACTCCTTATGGAGTTTGCTTTCATTGTGGCAAAGTTAGCCACTAGGCAAAGAAACTGTTCTTGCCTTTGCTGACAATGAGCTATGCAGACGAGACATACAGGACACACAGGAAAAATAACTGTTGAACTTTGCCAAAACAAGGCAAGACAAGTCTTCAAAATTCCAGCTTCAGTTAAGGGTTTGCCAGACATTTTTCAGGACACAGAGGAAAATGACTGATGAACTTTGCCAAAACAAGGCAGGACAGTTCAAAATTCCTACTCCATAAAAATGTCTGCCAGATACTCTAGGCCTGTAGGCTGAAGATGGGGGCCTTAATGTTGCAGAGGAACTTTGGATGACTGGCCAGGCAGCCAAATATCTTGTTTTTAGATAATATTACATTCTTCTGGGTCTTTGATGTTGTTGAAGACTAAATAGTTACAGCTTCAGTTTTCCTTAGTTATGATAGATAGTAAATTAGGTGTAAAATTTTTGATTCACTAAGATAGGATAGATAATGCATTATTTTCTTTAAATATGCTAACTACAAATGGACTGAATATTGTAAATGAATTCTTACTAGGTAACTGTTTTGGTTGTATGTAGTTATACTATGTTAAAGTTAAAACCTTTATTTTGATTTAGACAAAAAGGGGGAATGTAGTAGGATATTCTAAGGTCTGTTACTTTTGTTTATGTTGCATTTGTTTCACTCTGTGAAGCTGTGTTACTGCGCCTGTCTAAAACACCTGTTGGTCTAATAAAGAACTGGCCAATAGCAAGGCAGGAGAAAGATAGGCAGGGGTAGCAGGCAGAAAGTATAAATAGAAGGAGAAATCTGGGATTTCTAGGAAAAGAGAGCTAAGATCTAGGAGCCAGAGAAGGAGGACTCCAGGGGCCAGTCACCCAGCTACACAGCAAGCCATGGAGTAAGAGAAAAATTTACAGAAGTTAGAGAACGGGGAAAGCCCAGAGGCAAAAGGTAGATGGGGTAATTTAAGATAAGGAAAGTTGGGTAGCAACAAGCCAAGCTAAGGCCAGACATTCAAAAGTAATAATAAGCCTCCGTGTATGATTTGTTTGGGAGCTGGCTGGCAGGTCCCCCAAAAAAGAGTAAAAAAACAAACACACCTAGAGGAACGAGCACCACCTACACCAACTAGAAGAAGTGAGTGACTGGTCTCCCAACTAAACTGCCCCAATCTCAAGGTCCTAAGCCCCAGGGTACATCCTGTACAGCTTCCCCTCCCATCTCAGTCCCAGCAGCCTGCCAGGAGGTAAGAGTCCTGCCGGCACCACCAATGCCACTCATTGGACAATATAACCTACAAGACCCACTCTGCCACCCAAACCCACCAAACCCATCATCCTCCCCCTGACCAACCATCCCCCTTAACATCAACAGCCTCTAGAGGCACAAGCTCCACCTACAGCAGTTGGAAGAACAGACTCATTCTGATGCCCAATCCCATCTACCCCATCATCCTCTCCATGAACAGCCTTCTCCAGCAACACCAGCAGACCCTACAGGCACAAGTGCTACCCACACCAATTGGAAGAACAAGCACAGACACAACCCACACCAGTTGGAAGAACAGACCCCATAGGCACAAGTAAAGCCCACACCAGCCAGAAGAACTGAACGATATGCTGGACGTAGACACCCAGACCCCCACAAACCTCAGCTGAGACAACCATACTTGACCTGACAACCAGCCAATCACCAAAACCAAAACCCTTGGCCATTCAGGCCAAAAGACAATAAAGGAAACAGACCATAAAGGAATAAAAGACCCACCCAACAAAGACATCACAAGAATCAACACCTGTACCTATAATTATCCCAAACCTAGATGGGTAAATGGCAGTGTGAGAATACATTCAACAACATACAGAACACTATGGCACTACCAGAACCTAGTGGTTCTACAACAGCAAGACCTGAACATCCCAACACAGATCAAGCGGAAGAAAGAGACCTTAAAAATAACTTCATGAAGATAATAGAGGCCCTTAAAGAAGAAATGAAAAATTCCCTTAAAGACATCAAGGAAAAGACAAAAATTGAAGAAATCAGCAAATACCTTAAAGCCAAGAAAGCCAAGCCAAAACAAAAAACAAAAAACAAAACGAACAAAAAAACAATAAAACAGGTGAAGGAAACAGTTAAAGACCTGAAAATTGAAATAGAGGCAATAAAGAAAACACAAACCAATGGAATTCTGGAAATAGAAAATCTGGATAAATGAACAGGAACTACAGATGCAAACATAACCAACAGAATACAAGAGATGGAAGAGAGACTCAGGTGTTGAAGATACAATAGAGGAAATAGATTCACTGGTCAAAGAAAATGTTAAATCCAACAAATTCTTTTTTTTTTTTTTTTTTTTTCTAGTTTTTCGAGACAGGGTTTCTCTGTGTAGCTTTGCGCCTTTCCTGGATCTCACTCTGTAGACCAGGCTGGCCTGGAACTCACAAAGATCCGCCTGGCTCTGCCTCCTGAGTGCTGGGATTAAAGGCGTGCGCCACCACCGCCTGGCTAAATCCAATAAATTCTTAACACAAAACATCTAGGAAATCTGGGATACCATGAAAAGATCAGATAGGAGGAGATGAATTCCAGCTCAAAGAAGGACAACCTAAAGAAGAAAATGCCTATGAAGATACAAGAACCTTACGGTAAGTACACCAAAGAGATTGGACCAAAAGAAAAAGTTCCCTCACCACATAACAATCAAAACACTAAACACACAGAAATAAAGAAAAAATATTAAGGGCTGCAAAGGTAAAAGGCCAAGTAACATATAAAGGCAGACCTTATCAGAATCACATTCAACTCTGAAAGCCAGAAGGTCCTGGACAGATGTTTTGCAGACACTAAGAAACCACGGATGTCTAGACTAGACTACTATACCCAGCAAAACTTTCAATCACCATAGGACAGAGAAAGCAAGATATTCCAGGACAAAACCAGATTTAACAATACCTATCCACAAATCTACCCCTACGGAAAGTACTACAAGAAAATTCCAACCCAAGGAAGCTAGCCACAAGCATGAAAACATAGGCAATAGATAATCTCACACCTGCAAATCACAAAGAAGGGAAACACACACACACACTAACAACAACAACAACGACAAAACAAAAAAAAAATAGAAATTAAGAGTCACTGGTCATTAATATCTCTTAATATCAATGGATTCAATTCACCTATAAAAAGACACAGGCTAACAGAATTGATAGGAAAACAGGATCCACCCTTCTGCTGCATACAAGAAACATACCTCAGCTTCAAAGACAGACGTTACCTCAGAGTAAAGGGTTGGGAAAAGATTTTCCAATCAAATGGACGTAAGAAGCAAGCTGGTGTAGCTATCCTCTTATCTAACAAAATAGACTCCAAACTAAAATTAATTAAAAGAGACGGAGAAGGACATTTAATATTCATCACAGGAAAAATCTATCAAGATGAAGTCTCAATTATGAACATTTATGCCCCAAATACAAGGGCACCCACATACGTAAAAGAAACATTACTAAAGCTTAATTCACACATCAAACTCCACACATTAATAGTGGGAGACTGCAACACCCCATTCTTAACAATGGACAGGTCTGCCAGACAGAAACTTAACAGAGAAACAAGGGAACTAACACGTTATGACTCAAATGGACTTAGCAGATATCTACAAAACATTTCATCCAAACACAAAATAATATACCGTCTTCTCAACACCTCAGGAAACCTTCTCTAAAACTGACCACATACTCGGTCACAAAGCAAATCTCAACAGATACAAAAAAGTTGGAATAACCCCCTATATCTTATCAGATCACCATGGTTTAAGTTAGAATTCAACAACAACACAAATTACAAAAAGCCTACAAACTCATGGAAACTGAATAATGCTCAACTGAATCACCACTGGGTCAAGGAAGAAATAAAGAAATTAAAGACTTCCTAGAATTCAATGAAAATGAATGCACAACACACCCAAACTTATGGGACACTATGAAAGCAGTGCTAAGAGGAAAATTCATAGCACTAAATGCCCACATAAAGAAGTTGGAGAAATCTCACACTAGTGACTTAACAGCACACCTGAAAGCTCTAGAACAAGAAGAAGCAAAGTCACCCAGGACGATTAGATGCCAGGAAATAATCAAATTGAGAGCTGAAATCAATAAAATAGAAACACAGAGAACAATACAAAGAATCAAGGAAACAAAGAGTTGGTTCTTTGAGAAAATCAATAAGATAGACAAGCCCTTATCCAGACTAACTAAAAGGCAGAGAGAGAGAAAGCGCATCCAAATTAGCAAAATCAGAAATAAAAAGGGAGACATAACAACTGACAATGAGGAAATCCAGAGAATCATCAGGTCATACTTCAAAAACCCGTACTCCACAAAATTGGAAAATCTAAAAGAAATGGACAATTTTCTGGATAGGTACCACCACAGAATTCTACTTGAATTTCATAGAACTATTACCAATACTCCTCAAATTGTTCCACACAATAGAAACAGAAGGAACATTGCCAAACTCTTTTTATGAGTCTATAGTCACCCTGATACCCAAACCACACAAAGATGATGCAACAAAAAAAGAGAATTACAGACCAATCTCCCTCATGAACATTGATGCAAAAATAATAAAATACTGGCAAACTGAATCTAAGAATGCATAAAAAAAAATCATCCACCATGATCAAGTAGGCTTCATCCCAGAAATGCAAGGATGGTTCAACATATGAAAAATCTGTCAATGTAATCCACCATATAAACAAACTGATAGGAAAAAAAAACACATGATCATCTCATTAGATGCTGAAAAAGCCTTTGACAAAATCCAACACCCCTTCATGATAAAGGTCTTAGAGAGATCAGGGATACAAGGAACATACCTAAACATAATAAAAGCAATATACACCAAGCCAACAGCCAACATCAAATTAAATGGAGAGAAACTGAAAGCGATTCCACTAAAATCAGGAACAAGACAAGACTGTCCACTCTCTCCATATTTATTCAATATAGTACTTAAAGCTCTAACTAGAGCAATAAGACAACAAAAGGGGATCAAGGGGATATAAATTGGAAAGGAAGAAGTCAAACTTTCACTATTTGCAGATGATATGATAGTAGACACAAGTGACCCCAAAAGTTATACCAGGGAATTCCTACAGCTGATAAACTCCTTCAGTGATGTGGCAGAATACAAACTTAACTCAAAAAACTCAGTAGCCCTCCTATATACAAATGATAAATGGGCTGAGAAAGAAATCAGAGAAACAACACCATTTATAATAGCCATAAATAACATAAAATATCTTGGGGTAAATCTAACCAAACAAGTGAAAGTCCTGTATAACAAGAACTTTAACTCATTGAAGAAAGAAAGTGAAGAAGATATCAGAAAATGAAAAGATCTCCCATGCTCTTGGATAGATAGAATTAACACAGTAAAAATGTCCATCTTACCAAAAGCAATGTACAGATTCAGTGCAATCCCCATATCAAAAGCCCAACACAATACTTAACAGACCTTGAAAGAACAATACTCAACTTCATATGGAAAAACAAAAAGCCCAGGATAGCCAAAACAATCCTGTACAATAAAGCAACCTCTGGAGACATCACCATCCCTGACTTCAAGCTCTACTATAGAACTATAGTAATAAAAACAGCTTGGTATTGGCATAAAAACCAACACGTGGATCAATAGAATCAAATCAAAGACCCTGACATTAATCCACACACCTATAAACACCTGATTTTTGACAAAGAAGCCAAAAATATACAATGGAAAAAGGAAAGCATCTTCAATAAATGGTATTGTCATACTGGATGTCAACATGTAGAAGAATGCAAATAGATCCATATTTATCGCCATGCACAAAACTCAAGTCCAAGTGTATCAAAGACCTCAACATAAATCCAGTTACACTGAACTTGATAGAAGAAAAAGTGGGAAGTAGGCTATAATGCACTGGCACAAGAGACTACTTCCTGTATATAACACCAGTAGCACAGACACTGAGAGCAACAATTAATGAATGGTACCTCTTGAAACTGAAAAGCTTCTGTAAGACAAAGGACACAGTCAATAAGACAAAACAGCAGCCCACAGAATGGGAAAAGATCTTCACCAACCCCACATCTGTCAGAGGACTGATCTCCAAAATACATAAAAAACTCAAGAAGCTAGACATTAAAATACCAAATAATCCAATTTAAAAATGGGGTTCAGATTTAAACAGAATTCTCAACACAAGAATCTCAAACAGCCAAGATACACTTAAAGAAGTGTACTTTACTTCTTTACTGTTCAACATCCTTAGCTATCAGGGAAATGCAAATCAAAACAACTCTGAGATACCATCACCTTACACCTGTCAGAATGGCTAAGATCAAAAATGCTAATGACAGCCTATGTGGTGAGGATGTGGAGTAAGGGGAACACTCCTCCACTGTTGGTGGGAGTGCAAACTTATACAGCCTCTTTAGAAATCGGTATGGTGGTTTCTCAGAAAATTGGGAATCAACCTACTTCAAGACCCAGCAATACCACTCTTGGGCATATACCCAAAGGATGCTGAATCAAACCAAAAGGACACTTCCTCAGTTATGTTCATAGCCAGAACATGGAAACAACCTAGATGCCCCTCAACCAAAGAATGGATAAAGAATATGTACATATACACAATGGAGTATTACTCAGCAGTAAAAAAAACAATGACATCATGAAATTTGCAGGCAAATGGATGGAACTAGAAAAAAACATCCTGAGTGAGGTTACCCAGACCCAGAAAGACAACCACAGTATATACTCACTCAGAAGTGGATAGCAGATGAAAAGCAAAGGATAACCAGGTTACAGTCCACAGCCCCAGAGAAACTAGGTGACAAGGCGGACCCTAAGAGGAATGTATGGATTGCCCTGAGGAAGGGAAAATACATTAGATCTCCAGGGTAAACTGGGGATGGGGAGGGCGTCTAGAGGGGAAGTGGTGGGGGATGGGAACATGAGGAATGGGGATGGTTGAGCTGGGGGAGAGATGGAAAGGCAGAATAATGAAAGAGATAATCTTGATAGAGGCGGCCATTATGGGGTTAGGGAGAAACTTGGTGCCAGGGAAAATCCCAGGAATCCACAAGGATGACCCCAGCTAAGACTCCTAGTAATAGTCTAGGGAGGGTGTCTGAATTAGCCTTCTCCTGTAATCAGAATGGTGACTATCCTAATTGTCATCATAGAACCATCATCCAGTAACTGATGGAAGCAGATGGAAAGATCCACAGCCAAGCACTAGGCCAAGATCCAGGAGTACAGTCGAAGAGAGGAAGTAGAGATTATATGAGCAAGGGGGGGTGTGTCAAGATCATGATGGAAAACCCACATAGACAGCTGACCTGAGCTCGTGGGAGCTCATGGACTCTAGACCAACAGCTAGGGATCCTGCATGGGACCGACCTAGACCCTCAGCATGTGGGTGACAGTTGTGTAGCTTGGTCTGTTTGTGGGGCCCCTAGCAGTGGCTCCAGTACCTTTCCCTGGCTCATGAGCTGGCTTTTTGGAACCTATTCCCTACGGTGGGATGCCTTGCCCAGTCTTGATGCAGGGAGAGGAGCTTAGTCCTGCCTCAACTGGATATTCCATACTCTGTTGACTCCCCAAGGGAGACCTCCTTATTCTTTCTGAATGGAGATGGAGGAGGAGTGGAGTGGGGGTAGAAGGGAGGTGAGGGGGAGGGGATGAGAGGAGGGGGGAGGGGAAACTGTGGTTGGTATGTAAAAATAAAAAAAAATTTAATAAAAAAAAGAAAATGCTATCTCATTGGAATATGAAGAGGAGTTATATGGGAAAAGTGAAGAGAAGCTATCTAAGGCAAAAGGTAGGGAAGAGGAAAGACAACCTTGGCAAAGCAACTCAATGAATACAGAAAGCAGAGGTGTGTGGCCATGGACAAAGCTAAATGGTGTCAAGAATTAAAGGAGAAAGCTAGGAAGCAGAGGTCAGATGGTGGACAATCTTGATTGCTACACTGAGGAGCAGGAATCTTAGATATAAAGATCAAGACTAGTCTATAACTATTTGAGAGCTCATGACAATAGAAAGAACCAGTATATACTTCTATTCTGCCCTATATATAAATAAACACTGTCACATGTCCTTTATGCCTCAATAATGTTGATTTTTAAATTTCAAAAGCTAAAATCAAGGACATTGCCTTATTAATTATTCTCTTTCCATGTTTCCAAACATACATGATAAAACACATTCAAAATCAAGGCACCATAATTTACACCCAAATCCTTTACAAACATGATGTTCTCCTTAACTCTAGCTTATCTAACACACCTTTCTTACATACTACTGCCAAAACAATCTTGCAAAAGAATGTCTCTAAATTAGGGCACCACCTCCTTTAGAAACTCCAGTATTAGCCAGGTGAGGTGCCACCTATCTACCAGGCCAGCCCTTAGAGGCTGAGGAGGGAGGAGTTAAGCATCTGGCCTGGGAGCCAATGAGATGGCACAGCAGATGTCTGCTGAAGATGTCTGTTTCCAAGTCCGGTTGACCTGAGTTCGATCCCCAGAACCCACATGGTGGAAGCAGGGAACCAACCTCAGCAGTTGTCTGCTGACCTCCACACACCCTGGTGCAAACGCATACACTTGCTAGAGCACACACACATAACACATCAACTCAAATGTAATTCAAAACTTAAGAAAGGACCTTGAGTTGACCTGAGCTATAGAAGGGAGGGATAAGAAAAGAGAGAAATCAAGAACAAAGTGTATTCCAGAGCCACTCCTCAACCAGAAGAATACGTAAATACCTACGATGTGAATTCAATCAACCGTTCTGGCCTTACTTTTCACTACTCCTCATATACAGACACAAATTTGTCTAAACTCACAGTTTATTTATGGTTTCCAAGACCACCTTGAGGCTGCCTTTTTAGTCTAACATCTTTCCTTCCACATTAAAACTGCTCATGCTTCAAGATCTAGCTCATATGTTATGAAGCATGGAATCCTCTCTGAACTATCATGTGTGATCTCTTCATTTTGTAAACTTACTCCAGTCTCACTCTACATGGCAGCTAAAATCACCATTCTCAGGGTCATGCAGAGAATATCTGTTTCACAAGGATCTCAAATGATGTAAACCCACATTTATAACTGACTAGAAATCATGTAAGAGAGTTCAGAAGGTTATGCTCAGTATGGAGGATTAACTGCATAAATTACTCATTGAAAAGCTAATAATTGGCATTTCATAAATATCCAGAAAGTCTTTAATATAGCCATATAAAAAGATGGTAATCTTAGATTATTTTTTAAAAAGAAATTTTACCTTTTCAGTTGTTAGTGGTTTGGCAGGCTTTTCTGGCTCCTTTTCTCTCTTTTTCTCTTCCTTTTTTTTTTCCTTTTCTTTCTAAAACATAGTCCAAAGTTTTCATAAGTTTACTTTTTAAAACAGTAACTTTTGGTTCATTTTTTTAATTTAAATCACCATTTGAGAACGACAGAAGTATCAAGTGCTTGCATTACCACATGCTACTGAAATCTGAAAGTCAAAAGCAATTTCATTTTTTCATTGGGGTTACATGCTAATGACAATACAGAGGATTATTCAAAACTTCAAAAGTGGATTTCTGTTTTCCTTTTGAGACAGTGTCTTACTATGTAGCCCTGGATATACCAGAACTCAACCTATAGACCAGGCTGCCTTGTTACTCAAGAGATCTGCCTGTCTCTGCCTCTCAAGTGCTGGGATTAAAGGTGTTCACCACACACCCAGCAGGACTGACTTTCTTTGTGATATGGATAAAGTAACACCATATCAGAAAAACACAAGAGTTAAAATTATCTTAATTTCAAAAGTAACCACAAAATATTTTCAGGCCACTACCATAGTTTTATGTTTTTAAAAACAATTATAAAGATTTTCTCATTAAAAATACTAAGGACAGGGGTTGGGGATTTAGCTCAGTGGTAGAGCGCTTGCCTAGCAAGTGCAAGGCCCTGGGTTTGGTCCTCAGCTCTGGTGGGAGGGGACAGGACTAAGGACAGTACATGGGGCCTGAGCCAAATGACTGGTGTAAGTAGTTGGGGGAAATTATAATAATGGTATTATGGTGTTCACCACTTGTACTCCAAGGAGAACTAAAAACAGTAACAACAAATCTTAAAGGTCACAAAAGGAGAGAAGAAAGGGAGGGAGGGGAGATGGAGGGAGGGAAGAGACGAGGGGAGGGAGGGAAAGGGAGAGGGGGAAGAGAAAGAGAGAGAGAGATATAAGAGAGCTAGAGAAAGAGAGAGAGGAAGATAAAAGGATGAATACATTAAACTTAGTCAAAATACCTAAAGACCAAATCTGTAGCTGCCACATATAAATCAGTAAAGATAACAGTGGTAATTCCTAGGTTATAGTGTGAACTAAGAACTTCAATGGACTTATCCATTCATATAAAGTTCAAAAGACAAAAAATATATTGTTTGAAGGTATGAATACAAGTATAAAATTATAAAAATAAAATAATTTAAAGCACATACATGCACAAAACCACAAAACTGATGATGATAAGTAGAAAATCAGGATGCTAATTACCTCTAAACAGAAAGAAAGAAGTGATTAAAAGAGAGTAAGATGGGAGCTTTTGAAGTGACAATTAACACTCAGTTTACATGGTGATAGATGACATATATACGTATACACACAGTGATTGCATATAAGTATTCACAGTCAACATTTACATTTATTTTTAAAAGATATTAAAAACCTCAGAATACTGTAAAGTATAAAGCAGGACACCAATATGAGAAATTTATTTTCAATTTCAGCACTTGCAGCAAAATATAAAAGAGGAAAAAGAAACACTCAGCATTGGTCCCAAATTGAAAAAAAAAAAAAAAAAACATAGCAAGTATCTTTATGGCATAAACAGCAGTGCCTTCAATTATAAGCTTAAGAATAGCAGCAAAATTCTAAAGCACTTTGTTTTGTTAACATTTCCTTTTACTGGCAAACAGTGAGAGTGATAGTAAGTTGGTTGAGTATATTTGTATACAGACACCAACAAATAGTTTATGTGTAGCAAAATGAGAATAGATGGCTAAATTTCTAGAATCTGCATATTAGTATTTATTGTCAACTAGAAACAGCCTACAGTTAGTTGCAAAGAGGGTACTTCAACCGAAGAACTGCCTTGACCGCCTGGTCTGTGGCCATGTCTATGAGAGATTGTCTTGACTGATGTGGGAGGGCTTAGCTCACTGTGAGGGTACCATCCCTACAGATGGGCCAGGTTACAGGAGAAAGCACAGATAGTGAGCAACCTAGAAAGCAAGCAGCATCCTCTAAGGGTTCTGCTTGGAGTTCCTACTTCAGTTCCTGCTCCAACTTCCCTCAATAGTAAACTGTGACCTAGAAGTGTAAACTAAAATCAACCCTTTCCTCCCTAGGTTGCTCTTGGTCATGGTTATTTATCATAGCAATGGAAAAGCAAATTAGAACAATCTAGATAGAAAATTTATATTTAAGGCTTCTTAGGACAACAATTCTCTCAAACCATTTGTTTCCATCATGCTTTTCAAGAACAAAGTAAATGTAACATAAAGTTGTACTTTCTGAATACCTATAGTGAAAAAGCAAAAAGAGCAATTGATTTTAATTACCAAATGAGCATATATCAAAATTGTCTAGAACAAACAGAAGACCATCTAGGAAGTAGGTTATTTCTCAGAATACTTTTATATCTGCCCAACTACTTGGAACTTCAGATTAGAAGTAAAATTTAAGCTCTTGGGGGTCAACTAGAAACATCATCTATATCTGACTCAACCATGACCCAAACCAAACCTTCACTTCTAAAATACACTTCCTTAGTGTCTAATTTAATCTTTGCAAAAGCTGTCCAAAGCAACTACAGTCATGACTATTTTCTTGCAAATGAAAAAACAAAAACCTAGGAAAGTAATACTCAAAATCCAACAACTACTCGGTATCCCTTTGTGGTGATGGACCACAGACCCCAAGCATTCAAGTCCCACTGCTCACTGAAGTACAGCAGAGCTTTACCTGTTATTATTCCTTAGGTTACAACGGATATTTACTGAACCTTTACATGCTAAGTAGACACTGTTCCAAACTCATTTCATCCTCACAACAACTTTATGAAGTGAGTAATTATCCCTACTTTTTAAGAAAAATAAAATGAGCAAAAATCTTTTATAAATTATAAACTATCTTCTAGATATAATTAGTAAGGTTTAGTGAGAAAAGCTGACCCATGTTAATAAGCTAAGTAAGTTGCTCCTTAACTTCTTAGAGCTGTTAGTTACTGCTATGGTTGGAATGCTTGTGGCCACTTCCAAACCCATGTGTTGAGACTAAAACCCCAACACTGAGAGCCAGTATTAAGAGTTGAGGGCCTTTGGGAGGTGATGAAGTCACAAGAGTGGAACCCCTATGACTGGGATTAGTGTTCCTGTAAAACAGGCCCCAGAGTGAGTCTTACCCATTTCCACCAAGTGAGATCACAGCAAGGTGTCATCCTATGAATAAGCAAGTGGGCCCACACAAGGCACAGGGCCTTGGTCTTGAACTTTACAGCCTCCAGAACTGTGAGAAATAGATTACTGTTGTTCATAAGCTACACAACACATGGTATTTTGATACAGCAGCCTACAGAAACAAAGTTACTTTTCAGGGAAAACATCACTAATGAAAAAGGCTCATAATTCAATCACTATGATTGGTGGGCACATATGAAATCACCCAAAATAAATGTACTTAGTTACATCTAATAGGGGAAAGCAGTATGACTTGACTCCCTTTACTGTGAGAATTTCAGCCAATGAAATACAGCTGATTCCAGTTAGAGGACAATGACCCAGGACTGGAAGCAACATTAACAGCATGGGCTCTGAACTAGGATCCCAGAGTCTAACCCAGAGGTGACTCTTACCCACAGACAGGAGTCAAGCATGCTGTCACACACCTGTAATCCCAAAACTCCAGAGGAGGATCGGGAGTTCAAGATCACCGGGAACTACACTGAAACCCCGTGTCAAAAAAAGGAAAGGAAGGTGGAAAAAAGGAGGGAAAACAGAGAAAAGAACAGAGGCCCTCCAGAACTTAAATTGAACACTGAATCACCAGAGCCTGTTCACTTTTAACCCTGCACTGCATGCTCTACAATTACCTCAGTCTCAGGAACTCCCCTAGTGCTGAAAACTCTCAGCTAGTCTCATGGAAATGGCTTTCTCTGGTGGTTCAGCACACTATTCAGATCTGAGTCCACCTCTCCTACCTCTGTATCTCTGAGCTGTAAATCTCCATGCCCAAGTATCTACTAGGCATCTGTAGCCTCATACTTAACATGTACAACTTTGAACTTATCTCCTTTTCCATGTTTCTCTTCAAATCAGATCCTTATCTACATGGAGGTGATGAAGTCGGAAATGGAAGGAAAAGGCTTCCAAAGCACCCCCACAGCTCACCAGTTATTAAACACCAGAGAGTCTACCTTACGATCTCTCAAAACTATATTCTTCTTTTCTCTGTCCCACTTTAGCAGATGTCTCTGTCATTTTATTCCTGGATTAAGCCTGGTTCTTATGCCTTTTTCTCCACTCATTACCACAAAATTCACTTCCCCAGGAGCCAGAAGAACAATCTTAAAAAATGAAAATCTGATCCTTTGCCCCTTTCCCTTAAAACTCATCACTAAAGTAACACAGCCTTCAGAAGAAAGCCCAATCTCCTTCAGTGGATTCTTAAGGCCTCACCCCACTCTTCTCCCCCTCTCTTTCCTATTTCCTCCCACCATTCAACCTGGCAGTCCTTAAACACAGTATTCCAACCACACTTTTTTCACAAGCTGCTTTCTCTACCTGGAATACCTCCTGATCCTTATAGCTAATGCCTATTCCAGAGTATAAAACCGTCTATATTAGTAGTAGAAAAGCTCTCTCAGTCACAGCATAAAGAGACCGCATTATAAACAACTGTATAGTTACCTATTCCCCCCTTTAGACCACAAAGTCCACAAGGGCACAGGTGAATCTTATTTGTCTTTGTGTCCCACAAGTCTAGCATGCCAGTTATCAAGAAGTAGACACAAGAAAAGGTAGAATCAAAGAAAATTAAAACTCTCAAATATGTGCACACAAGACTTGAAGAATACATAATACAAGACATAATAATACTCATCTTGCTGGGCAGCTGGTGGTGCACACCTTTAATCCCAGCACTCGGGAGGCAGAGGCAGACGGATCTCTGTGAGTTCAAGGCCAGCCTGGTCTATAGAGCGAGTTCCAGGACAGGCTCCAAAGCTACACAGAGAAACCTCGTCTCGAAAACAAACAAACAAACAAAAAGAATACTTATCTTACTACCTCCACTCAGAATATACTCTAAAAATCATCACTGGCAGTTCTAAATTCGCAATCCCATAAAATATATTTTTTTCTATGACAGTTGATATTACTTCAAAAAAAAATTTGACATCAGTTTTCAAGTGCTTATAATAACAGCATCACAGTCAGAAAAGATTTTTGACCAAAGATCTAGAGATCAGAGAATTCAATAACAATGTATCTTTAAATTTCATCTAGCTTAAAGCTAGTTCCTACGAGATAATAATAAATATGACAACAAAAATTGCTTAATGGGTACATATAGTAATAGCCCCAAAAATCAGTCACTCTGAAATTCAATATATAATGAAACTCTTTACTCATGCCAACAGCATAGGACAAGATTTAGTAAGTTAAAATGTTCGACATTTTTTCATTTTGTATATCGTTCAAAACATGATTTCTACCAGTCTTCCTAAATCACAACCTTGTGAGAACCCACCTATCAATGAACACTACAAATGCACATGTGGAAAAAATTACTATACCTCTAATTTGTTTTTATCGACAGCAGCTTGCAGAGAAGGAGAGGCTACCAAAGGCTGAAGAGGGGCATCAGAGGAGGAAATCTAGATGCGCAGACACGAAGTTAGGAGGGAAAAAAGAAGAGAAGGTGGTAATCAAAACCGACAAACACCAGAAAGAAACCAACAGTCACGTACTTCTGATAAAAGTAGTTTAAAGCTTTTAACAAAGTAAAATAGTGCCATCAAGAATAAGTATGTTTTAAAAACAATGTCTATGTGAAATACTTAAAAATCACAGTAAAGAATGATATGTATGTATATATAAAAAATAGATTCTAATAGTGTATAAAATTTAAACTATATTTAGATAAGATCATAGCAAAACTATATGAAGTATAATTTTCTCTGATACTTCATTTTCAGTCAAGGTTACTACTGAAACTCAAGTACACTGAAGCAAGAAAAGTTATGTAAAGTAGAAGAGTACAAATTTGGTTTCTGCGATGGAAAATAAAGCAGAGGAAATAGTGAAAGTTAATTAAATTTTTAACTTGCTGTTTAAGAAAGCAGAAACAAAGACTGAGAAAAAAGACTGGGTTAATGGAATAGCTGGGTAGTCACAGAGTTATTACAAAGTAACTTATGCATGTCCTCCATGAGGATGGGCACGCAAACCCAAGTCCCAGGGCTGCACTTGCTGGGCTACCCCAAGGCACTGACACAGTCATATATACATACGGCGGCCACTGACACACAAAAATGAAATTCACCTGAAAGCTTTACACACATCTTCCTATCCAATTTCTACATGCATGGATGATCAATTCAACAGAAGTCTTGTCTTACTGCTGCTCTCTTTACCACAAAAAAACGTAACTGGGTATTTATAAAATGCATGCCAGATCTTTGGAGCCACAAAGCTATCAAAAGAACTCCTTCAACCTGCTGGTTAACCATGACTGTGTTCTTGAATCACTTGGGACGCTTGTTTCCCCTTGTACAGTGTTTCTGCTATAACTACGTAAACGAAACATTTAATTAACATTAAAGCAAGCCTCCCATACAAGACAAGGCACAGCACATGCAAAGGTAGATTGTCCATTAAGAAAATGTCAAGCTAGCCAGGAGTGGTGGCATACCCAGCACTCAGGACCTAAGGCAGCTGGACTTTTGTGAATTCCAGTCCAGACAGAGCTACCTAAGGAGACCTTGTCTAAAAAAGAGAGAGAGAATCTGGTCAAACTGTACCTTAGAGCCCAACTTAAAGCTGGTTGTTCCTGGAGATATTTATTGAAATTTTCATGTGAAATAGGGTTAAAACATAAGATCACTTAATAAAGTAACTTGTATCATAAAACTTCTTTGTACAAACTTGTAAAAAAAAAGCAGAACACAGAAATATAAAAGGTGAGAGTGGTATTTAGAACATCAAGAAACAAAAAGACAATTTATTATAAAAGTGGTTGTTTTCCTCTTCAGGAGGTGTAAGAAGAAAGGACAAAAGAAACAAACTAGGTACTCTTTAAAGTTCTAAATCTCTCAAAACCATCTATTTCTCATAGCTCACTAACTACCCTACAGTAAGAGAGTGCTACTGTCTCCTGGAATAGTCCCGATTCCCCAAATCCTTTCTCTACACTAAGTTATTCTCACATGCAAATCTGGTCTTGGCTAATTTACACAGATTACACAGGGACAAAGTCCAAATTCCCTAGCTGGATCCCCCTACCCTACCGCCTTCCTTCCCTGCTCTGTCTACACTCTGCTGTTTAGTCACCTCAGCTCCTCCTG
The DNA here is from genome assembly GCA_902168425.1 of Peromyscus attwateri. Classification (NCBI taxonomy): domain Eukaryota; kingdom Metazoa; phylum Chordata; class Mammalia; order Rodentia; family Cricetidae; genus Peromyscus; species Peromyscus attwateri. Next base: position 4,726 of record CABHPP010074712.1, on the reverse strand, counting down.
GTCTCAGGTCTCCAGTCTACCTCTACTGACTTTAGGAGCCTTTGCTCTTCTTAAGTCCCACCAGGTGAAATGCCCACACTTTTATTAGTTCTTTCCTTTTGATTTGACATGGCTTTTTCTAGGAATCCAAGTATTCATTGATTCCTACTGACCGGGTTTTATATATAGCCCACGTTGGCCTTGAACTCACTCTGTAGCCCAGGCAGGCCTTGACCTTGGGATCCTTCTGCCTCAGCCTCTAGACCAGCTGTTCTCAACCTGTGGGTTGTGACCCCTTGGGGGTTGAACAGCCCTTTCACAGAGGTCTGTTAAAGGGTAACAGATTTAGGAAGGTTGAGAACCACTGCTTTAGACTAAGATTATAGGTCAGTCAGCACCACCAAGGCAGCCTATTGAAGGCATTCCTTACAACTGAAAATAAAGCAGCCCTGCAATGAAGCCGACTCCACGCTAGCTTCTCTCGGTCTCATTATTATGATGCGCACAGGTACACTGAGGCTGCTTCAGAAAACAACGAAGCTCACAGCTACAGTTTCACTGCACTTCACTGCTTTGTCTCTGTCACATTTGGAAATATGTTCCAGAAAGTCAAGAGTAAATCAGTACTTCATTTTGAAACTGCCTTACATGGGGAAATAGGATCACTCTTAAAATAAGAAACAAATCAAAAGCAGTAGCACACCCTGACAATACTTGAAATAACATCTGAAACTGGAGACAGATAAAATTATAAAAATAAGACATTAAAACAAATTAGAGCTATGTAACACAGAAGTTACAGCCACATAAAACTCAACAGTCATTAAGATAGCTCTTGATCAGAGCACAACTAATGTAACTAGTGTCCAATGTAATGGTCTCACTTCCTTCCGAAATAACTTAGAAGGCACTCATATTTTGTCTCAGATGTTTAAAATCTGGTATAACCTCTACTGAGTGTTCTAGTTGACTCTGAGCATGGGTTACATGTAAATAACCTTCATAAACGTATCTGGATTTTCACTTCATTAGTAATACAAACTCGGGAGTATATAATCTTTTACTTTAAAATATTTTACTTCCAAGCCTACAAAAGAAAAAGAATACGAAAAACATAGTATCAGTGCCTATAATGTTTATATTAATAAAACATTAATATTCATCACATGTTAACAACACACCATGTTTGTTCTTTAGACACACTCATGCACATACACATGCAAACTTCCAGATTTCACTGAACTATTTAAAAATGAGTTACAAATACCATGACATTTAATCCTAAACACTGTATTTTTACTACATTTCCTATGAATGAAAAAATTGTAACAACCCACATCTATACATAAAAAGGAAAAAAAAGTTTTCATCCAAAGATAAAGGTCTTACAAATTAGCCGGGTGGTGGTAGCGCACGTCTTTAATCCCAGCACTCGGAAGGCAGAGGCAGGAGGATCTCTGTGAGTTCGAGGCCAGCCTGGTCTACAGAGTAAGTTCTAGGACAGGCTGCAAAACTACCCAGAGAAACCCTGTTTCGAAAAAAAAAAAAATATAAAAACAAACAAAAAAAAAAACCCTCTTACAAATTAATACATAATCCTAACTTCCAACTTGCTGCGAATAAAAAATACAAATTCAAGTAAAAAGGTTTAGAATTTCACATTCAGGGTTTAATATAAAGCAGTATGTTTTACAAAATATTCTAAATAATTTAATATTTTACATGAAAATTCATTACGTATATAATTAGTTCACTTACAGATTAATGGAGTCTTAAATTCAAGCACATTATAAGTACCATTCCCAATACTAATTTTTATTTATCCTTCAACAGCTTTGGTCTATTCCACTCACTGAAGGTGTAGCTCGAAGGACTACAAGGGCTCTCTCAGTTCCATAATTCCAGGCATTTTAATACCTGGTTCCCTGTTGGTGGCTGCTCGGGGAGGCTTCGGAGGTGTGGTCATAAGATCTTAAAGATTTGTGTCATTTCCAGTTTGCTTTCTTTGTTTCCTTTTGGAGTATGAGATGGTTAAGCCTCAGCTCTCAGCCTCCACTGCAGTTGCCCTGCCTGCCTGCTGCCACACTTCTACTGTGGTGATGGACTTTAATGCCGCTGGAACTGAGTAGTAAATTAAACCCTAAATAAACTGTTCCTTCTATAAGTTGCCTTGGTCAGGGTGCTTCACCACAGCAAAAGAGAAGTAACTGAACAGGAACCGAAGGAAAAGGCTGGTTTACATGCAAAATGTAAACTCAGAACTGCCTGATAAATGACTTTACAAGATTAACCACTTTAATGCTTGCTTATTAAATAAGAAATCAAAGGCCAAAAATTGATTTCAACTATAAAGGCAACTAGCCTTACATAATTAACTGAGAAGGAAAATTTTAATGTGAAATAAAAACTAGATAGAAGCAGTTGATTAATATATTTTATTGCAACAGTAAAGTAACAACTAAATATGCTTGTTAATAATCAGAGGGAGTGCCCAGCATTAATATACTCTTGGGATACTCTTCATGTTTCAACAGACCCAACAAAATTCTAGCAGGAAACCAGACTACAAGTTTTCTTCAGCATTCATTTCTAGAATTTGCAAAGTAATTTTTATGTCCTCCTCTTTTTTTCTTCAACTGGTGGCTTTGTCTTCTTTTTAATTACAGAATTAATTGCTTCAATGAAAGGTCAAATAAGCTGAACCCACTCTACTTTACAAGTTCTCAACATTATGTAACTAAAAAAAATCCCAATATTTAAATAGCCAAGCATATGCAACTAATATGTTTTACAATAAACAAAAAGAGCTGTATGTTAAACATATGAAACCTACTTAACAAATATCAATTGGCAAAAGATGAAGGTTTTACTTACATTTGTAATAGCTACAGCATTTTTATCATAGTATTTCTTCTTTTCGTATTTATCTCTGATGAAAAACTCCACTGCTCTGAAAACAGATAACTTAAGGAAAAAGTGAGCTCAGCCACACGCACATTCCCTTATCCACTCCTCTCCAAATGGATAAAATGAAAAAGTGAGCTCAGTCACACGCACATTCCCTTATCCACTCCCCTCCAAATGGCCCACTAATCTCTCTCTTGCCCAGTCTCCGTTTTCTCGCCCTGCTCTGTGCATGCTCTATATCACACTTTTCTTTCCCTCACTGAAAGTGCATTTAATTCAGGAAACTCATTCAAAAAAACAAACAAACAAATCGTCCCAACTTGAAAAGAAAAACAACAGTATAGTTTTTTTTTTTTTTTTTTTTTTTTTTTTGATTTTCAAGACAGGGTTTCTCTGTGTAGCTTTGCGCCTTTCCTGGAGCTCACTTGGTAGCCCAGGCTGGCCTCGAACTCACAGAGATCCGCCTGCCTCTGCCTCCCGAGTGCTGGGATTAAAGGCGTGCGCCACCACCACCCGGCCTACAACAGTATAATTCTTAATTCCAACTCCACCACCACTTCTATCACCCAGCTCTCAATTTAGCTTAGGTTCATCTTGCAATAAACTAGCATCCCTGAAGTACTCAGAATATACCAAACAGTGCATGCTGCATGCTGTACATTGATTCTTTTAATTCCTCCCAAAACCCAGCTAATGTTCTTATGGCTATTTTCACAACACAAACGAACAATTAGCAACCCAGAAAGATTAAGTAGCTGATTCCAACATGATTATTTTTCCTACCTTACCAGCTATATCATGAATGGGTGAAACTCAGAATTTCCTATTTATTAAAATAGTGGCCAATTTTTTCCTTTCAAAGGTGAGGAATGCAGAAGTTTAGTAGCTAAAACTAAGGTTTCCACTTATAACAAGAAAGCTTCTCAGAAATTATTTAAGTAGTAAGGAATAAAAAAAAATTACACACAGTCACAAAGTTCATCTGTTTGATATTATTTTATCAAAATAAAGGATTAAGACTGGTGAAATCATTAAGACCTTCTTATTTATCAACAGAAAACTATTCTGTAGATGTAACCGACCGCCTTATTAAATAAGAAACACAGAGCCAATGTAAAGGTGAAAGCCCAAGAGGTCAGAGCCAGAAGCTTACCCGCTTTCCGCCAGCTAGCTTCTCCCGCCAAGAGAGCTCTCCGAAAAGGGAGTTTCTTCCTGTGCCGTTGTCTTATAAGGAGTCCTGTTTCTTCCTTCTCATTGGTTATAAACTAACTACGTGGCTGTCTCGTCACAGTCTCTCTGTACAGACCTCCCGAGTCTTCTATGGTTGGTATTGAGATCAAGGGCGTGTGTCTCCAATGCTAGCTGTATCCTTGAACACACAGATATCTACCTAGCTCTGCTTACCAAGTGCTGGGATTAAAGGCGTGCACCACCACCGCCCTGGCTTTCGCTATGGCTTGCTAATAGCTCTGACCCCTAGGCAACTTTATTTATTAACGTGCAAATAAAATCACATTTCAGTACAAATAGAATACCACTATACTATTCAGAAAAAAATATTTTTCAATTCCAAGGAAATCACTTAAAGAAGGGCTATGCCAGCTTTGGTTGCTCTCAGTGCCTATGAACCCTTTAAAGCAAAAACAAAGAGAGAAAGAGCTGGGTGGTGGTGGCACATGCCTTTAGTCCCAGCACTTAGGAGGCAGAGCCAGGAGGATCTCTATGAGTTGGAGGCCAGCCTGGTCTACAGAGTGAGATCCTGGATAGGCATCAAAACTACACAGAGAAACTCGTCTTGAAAAACTAAAAAGAGAGTGAGAGAGAGGGAGGGAGGGAGGGA
>CABHPP010074684.1:0-11431 GCA_902168425.1 Peromyscus attwateri | reverse complement strand
TTTTTTTTTTCCATTTTACATACCAACCACAGTTCCCCCTTCGTCCCCTTCTCCCATTTGCCCCCCCCCAACCCCCACCCTCATTCACTCCTCAGAGAAGGTAAGGCCTCCCTTGGGGAGTCAACAAAGTCTGGCATACCAAGTTGAGGCAGGGCCCAGCCCCTCCCCGCTACATCAAGGCTGAGCAAGGTATCCCACCATAGGAAATGGGCTCTAAAAAGCCAGTTCATGTACCTTGGATAAGTCCTGGTCCCATTGCCAGGGGCCTCACAAACAGATCAAACCACACAACTCTCACCCACATTCAGAGGGCCTAGTTTGGTTCCATGCATGTTCCCCAGCTATCAGTCCAGAGTCTGTGAGCTCTCACTAGCTCAGGTCAGCTATCTCTGGATTTCCCCATCGTGATCTTGACGCCCCCCACCTTGCTCCTATAATCCCTCCTCCCCCTCTGGTGCTTCGCTGTGGATCTCTGCATCTGCTTCCATTAGTTACTGAATATAGATTCTATGATGACAATTTGGGTAGTCAGTCACCAATCTGATTACAGGGGAAGGCTAGTTCAGGCACCCTCTCCACTATTACTAGGAGGCCTAGCTGGGGTCATCCTTGTGGGTTCCTGGGGATTTCCCTAAGACCAGGTTTCTCCCTAACCCCATAATGGTTCCCTCTGTCAAGATATCTCTTTCACTGTTCTCCCTCTCTGTCCCTCCCCCAACTCAACCCATCATGTTTCCCGCCCCCCCTTTCCCTTTCCTGGGGCGATCCCTGTGTGTCCCTCTTAAGGTCCTCCTTTTTACCTAGCTGCTCTGCAGTTGTGGATTATAGCCTGGTTATCCTTTGCTTTGTGTCTAATATCCACTTATGAGTGAGTACATACCATGTTTGTCTTTCTGGGTTTGGATTACTGCACTCAGGATGATTTTTCTAGTTCCATCCATTTGCCTACAAATTTCATGATGTCATTGTTTTTTACCACTGAGTAATACTCCATTGTGTAAATACACCAAATTTTCTTTATCCATTGTTTGGTTGAGGGACATCTAGGTTGTTTCTAGGTTCAGCCTTTTTTTAAATGCAAGATATTTTGATCATATTCTTGCCCTACTCCAACTCCTCTCAGAGCCTCCCTACCTACCCAACATCATGTTCTTTCTTTCTCAACAAAACAAAACAAACGAAAAGTACACACACACACACACACAAATAAATACAGATTCAGTATTGTATTGGCCAACTACTTCTGAGCATGAGGCCTGCCCTGCTGAATGATTGATACATTCAGTATCGCTGCATTGAAGATTTTCCCTCTCAGCAGCTAGCAATTGTAAATAGCCTCTTGCTTAATTGTGGGACTCTGTGCCCACTTCCCCTTTTCCATGCAAGTCTTGTGCATGATGTCACAGTAGCTAAGAGTTCATATATGCATCAGCTCTGTTGTGTCAGAAAATGCTATTCCCTTGGATATACTACCTCTGGCTCATAGATTCTTTCCACCTCCTCTTCCACATAGATCCCTGAGCCTTGACGGGAGGGGTGTAATACAGACATCACATTTAGGACTGAGCACCCCAAAGTCTTTCACTCTGCACATTGTTCAGTTATGGGTCTCTATGTTAATTACCATCTGCTTCAAGAAAGCAGCTTCTCTGATAAGGGCTGAGCAATGCACTGATGAGTATCTGTGGGTATAACAGTATGTCATTAGGAGTTGTTTTATTGTTGTGTTCGTTTACCAAAATAATAACTAGTAGGGTTTCCCGTAAGGCCCATGACCTATCTAGTCTCAGGTTCTTGGCCTGATCAACAGTGTCAGGTATGAGTTCCATCTCATAGAGTATGAACCTTAACTTTAATAAGAAAGTAGTTAATTACTCCTATAAGATTTGTGTCTATCGTATCAGTGGATATATTTTCCAAGCAGGTCACTATTGTAGCTCAGAGGGTTCATAGCTGAATGAGATTGTAGCATATATAGTGCTTTCCAGCACTATGAACACTAATCAGTAGGAGATGAAGCTTCTAGTTGGGCAGCAGCTCAGTTTTTGCATATTCACTGACATAAATATGTGATGTCATCAACAATAGGGCCTAACCATCAGGTTGTGGGTGGTAACTAATAGCACTGACAATAGCCTATAATGTTGGCCAGGGGGTAGAGTTGGCTATATGATGCCTTTAATCAAAGAGTTGTAACACATTCCTGGTACTGGGGGTTTTGTTTAGTAGCAGATGATGTCTAGTTGGAATATTACCTCTACTATTATGTGGTTAACTCCATTTAAATTCCTTTTATATATGTATATATTTTAGGAAGTTTCTACAGTAGTAGGTTTCCATATGGTTTCTCAAAAGGCCTTTAGTGTTAGTTATCCTTCCCCATATTCCCTTTTCTACCCTGCCCTCCCATCCTTCTCCCCACTTAATCCTCCTATTCTGGTTTCTCCATTATCCCTTTATAACACTATATTCTGCTTCCCCTTCCTTGGAAGACTCTTAGTCACTTACTAGTTACCTAGCCTCTAGATATTTTGAATGGAACACCGATATCTAAAACTTAAAAGCTGATGTTCACATATAAGAGAAAACCGGTAATATTTATCTTTTTGGGTCCGAGCTACCTCAGGATGACTGATTCTAGTTCCATCCATTTGAAATACCTGCAGATTTCATAATTTCATTTGTTTCAACAGCTGAATAAGTATTCTATTGTGTAATATCACATTTTCATTATCCATCCATTTGTTGATGGACATTTAGCTGTTTCCACTTTCTGGCAGTTATGAATAGAGCAGGAATGAAAAATGGATGAACAAGTAGCTCTGTAGTGAGATGAAGAATCCCTTGGGTATAAGCCCAAGGGTGGTATAAATCAGTTTTTTTGAGGAACTCCACACTGATTTCCACAATGGCTGTACCAGTTAGCACGCCCACCAATAATGAACATTCAGTTAAAGAAGTAACTTCCAAAGCAGCAGTGGTGGCACATGTCTTTAATCCCAGCATTCTGGAGGCAGAGACAGGCAGATCTCTTAGTTCAAGGCCAGCATGGTCTACAGAGTGAGTTCCAAGACAGCCAGAGAAATCCTGTCTCAAAAAAACAGAAGTAACTTCCAGTGCCTTAAATAGTACTTAGTTCACAGTTGATGCTTACAATGTCAGTTTGTTCAAAGAGTAAATAAAATTATGCTGATTTCTTCCTTCTCTAACTTCCCTTTGCTTATTACTTCAGTATTACATATGTATTTGTTGGTTGCCTTAGTTTCTCCCTGTGTTCTTTTTCTCCCCATTTCACCTGCCCTTCAGTGTTCAGCACGCCTGGCTGACCTTGACTCTGTTTTGTCTTCTATCTGCTGAATAAAAACAAGGTTCTTCCTTCTATGACCAACTTACTACAGACTCTATCCCAAATGTCCCAGTTGCATCAAACAGAGCTGGCTCCATAGCCAAGTTGTTCAGTAAATATTTGGCTGATTAAAAAGGGAAACAAGGCAAATTAGACTTTGAGTTCCTTGAGAGTTGAAGACATAAATATCAATTACCATAAAATTCTGTGTACCTGTGTATGCTCTGCAAATAGTGGTTGACTGACTAACAAGTTTTGTTGACCAAGAACTCTGAAGGTGAAAGATTGGTCTATTTCAAGCAGTGACTAAATAACAAGGTCATGGGATTAATCAAATAACAACTCAAATACCTCTGAGTTCCATAAGAACTGAGATGAGATGGAAGGGCTCTTTTAGAGAAGAGGTACAGCCCTTTTTTCAGCTGCTGTTAACAGTTACCAAGTAGGTAGCCAGCAGAGGTAGTAGAGTGGGTAAGTTGAAGGTTCTTACTGCAGGTCAGCCTTGAAGCCACAGGAGTCTAATTGTGTTTGGAATATGTAAAGAAGCAGTGGCCACTTTGGCAACTGTGGAATTACAGCCTGTCTGGCTCACCATGCTTCTGAGCCTTGTGCTCGATTCTCTTCCTTCAGTCTTGACCAGAAGTTTCCACTACCACCACGAATGGAAAGCTGCTATGCTTTCCCCAGAAACCTGAACTCAGCTTTCCTAGTAATAAATATGCTAAAGAGTATTGTTTCCAATCCTTCATGTAGCTGGACTCCAGAAGGTCACATTCTAGGTACTCAGTGTTATATTGATGGAAATTTTGCTAAAACCTTGAAGGAAAGTTGTTTATTTGTTTGTTTAACTATTTAAATTCTAGGTTCTTTAAAACCCATTTAGTGATGGGGTTCTTGGAAGGGTTTTTGTTTTGTTTTGTTTTGTTTTTTTAAAGAAATTGTCATTAAGAACATATAACAGCTGAGTGGTGGTAGCGCAGCACTCAGGAGACAGAGGCAGGTGGATCTCTGAGTTCAAGATTACTGTGGTCTGCAGAGTGAGTTCCAGGACAACCAGGGCTACACAAAGAAAACCTGTCTTGAAAAACCAGCACTACCTGAACTTGGAATAATCTTCCTTCTCTTCCCGTAAGATTCAGTCTTTGTGACCTCTTAACTGCTACATCAATTAGCCTTTTCTCAATCATCCTCCTTCAGCAGGCCAGCCTTTCTTTAAAGCCTGAACTAGAACTGACTCTCCTGGAGTCACTTTTCCCCCTGCACCCCCCTGAGAAGGGTCCTGTTCATTTTCCTCACAGCCTACAAGCCACCACTTTAATCGTTGTAGATTTTAGCTCTGTTTCTTGAGTCCCCGTCTTTGCAGTTTCTTGAAGAGTTAGACTTCTGGTGTCTGTAAAAACCCTGCTTCTTTCAGGCCTCCACTATTTGAATCTACCCCATCTTCTACCTTGATGGAGTTTCTCCTAAAGACCTGACACAAGGCTTAGAGTGTGACTAGTGTTCATAAGAATAGCCCCTGATGGCTTTGTCTATTTCCAGGATCATCTCTAGTGAAAATCTACATTACTCAGTTTCGGCTACCTTTATTAAAAGCTCTCAGCATCACCCTAAATGTCACTTCCAGAATCCAAGCATCCTATCCAGTGTAGCCTTAACTGCCTTTCTAAGCCAGGTCCTATGAATTGCACCTCTTGCACCCAGCACCCGCACCGTCTGTGTTCGCAGTCCTCATAAGCTCACTCTTCTGAGGTCACAATTGGTGTGGCTCCAAGTCCTCTTTATTTGACTTAGAAAATACCCTCTGTCTATTGGCTTCTCAGCTTCCCAACCCTTCCCTCAAACAGCTGTAGCATGCCCTCAATAATGGGCTTTTTGTAAACATAACCAACCTAGACTTTTGCAATAAGGAACTATAAACTATTGATTTTAGTTACTTTTTTGTTGCTGTAATAAAATGCCATGACTAAAAGCAACTTGTGGAAGGTGTTTATTTTGGCTTATGATTCCAAAGGGCTTAGAGTCCATTATAGCAAGGAAGCAGCAAAAGGCTGGTATGGTGGCTGGAGCTGGTAGCTAAGGGCACACATCTTCAAATGCAAGTAGGAAACAGAGAGCAAACTGTAGTGGCAGAAGGCTTTTAATCTCAGACTCCTCCGTACTTCCTCCAGCAAGGGTGCATCACCTAAAGCTCCCTAAATAATGCCATCAACTAGGTAACGAAAGTATTAAAATGTCTGAGAACCTGGGGGCATTTCTCATTCAAACCATCACACTATCTCAGCTTTGATTCTTATACCACACAGGGTTTAGTCCAAGCTCCTTATCTTTCATACACCCACAAATGCCTTCTCTTGGTATGGTACATATTTCTAAAATAAGGACTGTGGTCCCTAAGAGCTACCACGATACGCTCAGCTCCTTCCCACCTGCTATTGGCATCTGCTTCTAAAGTTGACCTGCATCCCAGCAGCCTCACTGTTCCCTTGCTAACAGTTGTGTCCTAAAGTAGAGTCTGTTGATGAAGTTTTCACAGCAAGGACTTTTAAGGGTGTGAACTGGAAATGGAAGTGCTGTACACAAGTAAGGTGGGCCTTGGTGCTGTCAGGCAGGACACTTTTTCAAGTTCTCATTCCTCTTGTATTTTGTAGGGTTTGTGATTCTTGATCAGTGTGTTAAAACTGTATTTTTGGCATATCTACCATCTCAACATTTTCACCTACAAAATGCGAACTCTTCAGAGATTCATAATTTTAGCTTAGTCATCTCCAATAATAACTGATTTGGTTGGAGTTAATCCATATAGGTAAAATCTGTTGCAGGCCATGGAACCACTGAAAAATACAAAGCAATGAAGGTTAAGAGTGGAAAAAAATAAGTACTGTATATATTTGATGCTAGCTATCCCACTTAGTTCTCTGTAAGCTATGGACTCATCCTCTCTTTTTGAAGTTAGAATTGCATTCAGAGAGGCTAGGTAACTACTGATGTCATGCAGCACTATTAAACAGCCAGTTGGTATTTGGTTATGGATCAAGCCCCATGACTTGGAAGCTTATTGTGCGGTACCAGATCTATTGTTGTTGTTTTAACATATCTCAAGTGGCACTGGAAGGATTTTCTTTCTCTTTTGTTATATTGAATGGTTTAATAACATTTTAAGCAATGTAGCTTAGTTGGTAGAGTGTGTTTCTAGTATGTATGAAACCTGGGTTTTGGTATCCATTACTGCTTAAACCAGACATGTTAGTGCATACCTCTAATCATAGCACATGGGAAGTAGAGACAGGTGGGTCACCCTCGACTATATAGTGAGTGTGAAGCCAACCATACATAAGACACTGTCTCAAAAGAAAACAAGCAAAAGCTAATGCTTTTTATGTTACCTTCCTGCTGTTTTTCCTTCCTGTGCCCTAGAGCATACTCCTTTCACGTTAGTGCCGATGGCCAGATGCAGCCTGTCCCCTTTCCTCCTGATGCCCTCATTGGATCCGGGATCCCCCGACATGCTCGACAGATCAACACCCTCAACCACGGGGAGGTGGTGTGCGCGGTGACCATCAGCAACCCCACAAGGCACGTGTACACGGGTGGCAAGGGCTGCGTAAAGGTCTGGGACATCAGCCACCCTGGCAACAAGAGCCCCGTCTCTCAGCTGGACTGCCTGGTAAGTGAGCAGGGGTGACAAAGAAAGACCCTGATAGTGAGAGCACCATAGCAGTCCCAAGAAGATAGGTAGAGGGTTTTCTCTCAGAATGGTCCAGTTCTTCATGTGGGCTATGTGCACCTGTACAATTTGCATTCACCTGGTCCCCAGGGTCAAAGGTAATCACTTGGTTCAAGAATGCTAAGATTTCACACATTGCTTCTTCCAGGACACACCTGAAAACTTGCTTAAGTCAATTGTTCATGTGGCTTCCAAGCCCCTTAACTGGTCTGTTATCATTTATCTTTTGGTTGCTCAGGAAATCGTAGCTTAGTTTTCTTCCCTTATCAGAACAATCTTTTAGTACATCATTTAATCTAACATAATTAAATGTGTATAAGATTTCCGTAAACTCATGAACAGGGAGACATTTTTCCTGTCTTGCCTCCTATTGATGGTTCTTCATTGAACCTACAATGCCTGTTAATCATACATAGCAAAGGTAGGTCAAAAGTGTCAACTGCCAAGTGACTTTAACTGTGATATGGTTTCAGTACCAGGACCTTTTGTCCTCAGCAAAATATGCCAGGGCTTCAGAACTTGGAGAATTATAATGGTTTGTTTGCAGACCCATGTGATCTGTATGTGCAGATTACATCTTCAGTTGCTTCATTTGGTGGTGGGAGTGGGACTAGATCTTTGCATTTGGGTACTAATTAAGATTAAATATCTTGGTACTAAATTTTGTAGATCAAGTTTAAGTACTTCCTTAATTTCATGTAATTTTGTAGCATTAATCTATTTTATCATTGTCATAAGTATAAATGGCTCATTAAACCAGAAGGGAACACAATACTTTTATGGATTCCTGCTCTCATGTTAATGCTGTTTTCTTTCCTCATGAGTAATTTTGTGATGGCTTTTGTCTCCATAGAACAGGGATAACTACATCCGTTCCTGCAGATTGCTCCCTGATGGTCGCACCTTAATTGTTGGAGGGGAAGCCAGTACACTGTCCATCTGGGACCTGGCAGCTCCAACCCCACGCATCAAGGCTGAGCTGACGTCCTCAGCCCCTGCCTGCTATGCTCTGGCCATCAGCCCTGACTCCAAGGTCTGCTTCTCATGCTGCAGTGATGGCAACATTGCAGTGTGGGATCTGCACAACCAGACTCTGGTGAGGTAGGTCTGCTGAATCTACTTCTTGGTTTTAAAAGGGAGAGCTAATTTACCACATAGTGCTCAAAGCTCTTTGTGTGTTTGTCTGTGTCTGGGTGGAATACAGCTTTCTTAAAAATGTTGTGAACCACATACATTTTAGAGATAATGAAGTTCAAATGTAAAATCTTGCTTCCCCACTATATTTTATTAAATGAAGGTTTCATATTACACACGCAAAGCATTATTGATTTAGAGTCCTAGAAGTGAAGGTCATTTTTATGTATGGGATGTTGTTAAGACATCATGGGTTCATTAGATGTCTGTAATTTGTTGTCTGTGCCTGCTGACACCCATCACTGTTCCTAGCTCCTCAGTGAGAAGCCATAGTATATGGTTCTAGTTTAGCTGCTGCATGTGTCACAACTTCACCAGCAGTTGTATGGCCCTTGTCGAGGGCCCAGTGCTTGTGGGTTGCTGCTTGTGCTCACATAACCTAAATTGTCTGTTCTCATGTTTAAGAACAAGTGCACAGCAGGGTTATAGATTGAGAAATGATAATGAGCATTATAATTAGGGAAAGGATATGAGAAGATTGGGAACTTAAGCTATGAGGCAGGGGGCATGTATGAGAAGAACAGAACCCTTTGCGGTCTTATCTTGAGGGGCTACACACTAAGTCAACTCTAAAAACAAAGTAATTGTTGTCTTGTACCTTTAGGGTAAGGTTCAGATATTCAAGGCCATCCTTGACTATGTGGTGAGGACCCACTTTGAACTCTTTCCTCTATGCCCCATGTACATTTTACCAGAACTTAACCTTGGGCAGTGGATCACACTGAATGTACTTACATTGGGTGTTTCTTGTGAGCATGTTCTTTCCCTCCTGCACACAGACATAGATACATGACATGTTTTGCTCTTATTTTGAATAATTAGAAAGCATAAACCAAATGAGATCTGTAGATAAAGTCTGCACTGAATTTGATCAGTAGAGAGTTCCCAATTGAATTAATTGAACTAAAATAAAAGCTGACTTTTCAAGGGTTTTCCCTCCATTTTACATTTTCAGGCAATTCCAGGGCCACACAGATGGAGCCAGCTGTATTGACATTTCTAATGATGGCACCAAACTCTGGACAGGCGGTTTGGACAACACTGTGAGGTCCTGGGACCTGCGTGAAGGGCGGCAGCTGCAGCAGCATGACTTCACCTCTCAGGTGTGGATTGTGTGGGTAATGGAGCCTAGTCAAAGAAAAGTGCTGTGTTTGAACGTGGATCTCTTCGAGAGCATCTCTTAGATCTGGTTCTTCCTGTACATTGCGAATTTTGTTGATGTCTATATTTAAGAGCATAGCTCCTAGTTAATAAGGCTTTGTCCTCTGCAGCCGCTATCATGTGTTTTAATTCCAGATCTTTTCTTTGGGCTATTGCCCAACTGGAGAGTGGCTTGCAGTGGGGATGGAGAATAGCAATGTGGAAGTGTTGCATGTCACCAAGCCAGACAAATACCAGTTGCATCTTCATGAGAGCTGTGTGCTGTCACTCAAGTTTGCCCACTGTGGTAAGCAAGTCCCTTTTGTTCAGTTTCTGTCAACCAGAATGATTGCTTGGTTCTTCTGTTGACTCCTTCCAAGTTGAGTCTTTTATTTTGTTAATGTGTCTTTCCTTACAACTCTGTAGCTTCCTTAACCATGCATGCTTCCCTAACAAGCTATGTAAATTGCTAGCCTTAATCCACTTTATTCGTTATCATAACAATCAGTGACTCATGAAATCCAGAAGGAGGGTGGACTTTACTTTTGAAAGGAAAAGACATTTTTTTCTTACTTGTTATAAATGGAATGTCTCTATTAATTCAGCATTCTGTGAAGCAAATGACAAAGTAACACAAAACCCTCTTCCTCTAGGCAAGTGGTTTGTAAGCACTGGAAAAGACAACCTTCTGAATGCTTGGAGGACACCTTATGGGGCCAGCATATTCCAGGTAATACCTAGCTTGCTGAGTGACTAGGCGTTGTGTACTACCTGTCCTGGTTTAGCTATGCCATCTTCATGCGTCCTGTGTGCACCTACTTACTTATTCAGTGATTCTGTCAGGCACCTGATACCATTTTTATCAGGCAGAACAAGAACAGCGGGGAGGAGGATTACTTGCACAGGCACAGGCTATATAGGGTCTTCTGCTGCGATTTCTGAGCGCTAGTGTTACAGCAAATCCTGGATTACCCATGACTCAATCCTCTCTTATTTTCCTAGTGGGGGTTTTAGGTTTTCTGTGACGTTTTTTGTGTTTATGTATACTATACATTTTTTATTTTAAATCTTGAGTATTTTGTTCAAATACCTTCATGAATACTATCAAGGTCCCCCCCCATTTCTTAATTCATTTTCTTTTATTATCAATTATTTTTCCAGAGAATGTTCCAGAAAAGTTCTGTTAAACTGGATTGATTTTTTTTAAACTTGTTTTTCTTAGTAGAAGAGTAGACTGTGTAATTTGGGAAGTTATTTGTAAAAACACCAAATTTAGACATGGCACAAACACAGACATGCACACAAAATCTCTCGTTTTTTCTTACAGATGTGTGTGAATTTTATAGGCAAGTCAATGACTTCCCATTTTTAGTTTGTAGTTAGAGTGTTCGCTTTTGTTTCATGTTTGGGAGTAATATAACAGACTTCCAGGTCCATTAATAAAATGGCATCATTAATAAAAGTCATCATAAAGCTGATTAATTATTTGAATACAAACTAGAATGTCATACAAGGTTGTCGTCATGACAAAACAGCTGATGTAATTGTTATGATGCTTATACCTTTTTCCCCTTTCTTTATATGAGACAAGGATTCACTATGTAGCCCTGGCTGGCCTGAAACTCACAGAGATCTACCTGCCTCTACCTTCCAAGTGTTGGGGTTAAAGGCATGTACCACCATGCCTGGCTGAAGCTTATACTTTAATACTGGGGGGTTTGTGACCTCTTGGGTGCACAAATGGAAGAAAAAATATTAGACTGTCTTTTATATTAAACACAAGTATTATAGCTTTACGTATATGCTGGTTTGGGAATTTAAATTATTAACAGTTACAGTTAGAAAAGTTTGAGCAGTGTATTAGGTAGTTGTCTTACATGTATAGCTTTCAATGTTCAGAGTATTCTTCAGGGTCCTGGTTTAAACCCTGTGTAGGATCTGCCCTCATTCCTTCATTTCCCCCCATACACACACCCTTCAATGGAATGTGTATCTGTTCCAAGTATTGAACTCTTACATGTTTTTAT
>CABHPP010074683.1:0-10220 GCA_902168425.1 Peromyscus attwateri | reverse complement strand
GGGTGTGCAAAGGATACAGATGGAGAGGGGGCATGTGGAGGGAGGGCCACCGAGCTTGCACGTCCTTCCCAGGAAGTTCCACATGTTCAACTATCTGGAAGTTAGCTTCTCTTCTGGGTTTTTATGGAGATCTCCTAGCACGGGCATGATAGTTACTACACTGAACAGGAGGCTGCCTTGGGGAGTGACCTTTGACTCATTGGACCTGGTGTTATCTCAAAGAAGCAAGTGTTAGAAGTGAATTGGATTCTACGACATCTACCTGCTATCTGTTACTGAAAAAAAAAATGTTTACTTGCTTGCTTGGTGTGTGTGGGAAAACCATGTTTCTGGTGTCTGAGGCTTTCTGTGCTGTGGGAGTGGAGTAGGAGAAACTGAAAGCTGGGGTTGGTTTTCCCTTTATATCTTCAGAGTGAATAAAAGGAGACAACACGTACTGATGCTCTAACACTTACATGGAATTATTAGTGTTCAACTTCAAAAACCAAAACTGGAAAGACGCTCAGCTCCAGGAAAGAGAGTGGCAGTGTGGGGCAGGAAGAGAAGGAGTGTCCGTTTCTGTTTTATTTTTCAGCCATATTTATTGACAATGTGTGTGCTTACAAAGGGGGACTGACAGCTCATTAACTCAGCAGAGCTGTGTGGTTGGTCTTGCAATTTTATTCTTTTCACTGTTGTTACCCTCAATCCCACAAGTCTGTAGGAAGAAATTATTTTCCCATTTACGTTGACAATTGGTGGCCCAGGATCTCAAAGATCTTTAATATAGTTGAAATTTCACTAATGCTTGTACACAAAAGAAAGACTCTACAACCCAAATACCTGGCTTTCAGGTCTATTTAGGGAACAGGGTCTCTTGTAGCCCAGGCTGGCTCCACCTCACTCTGTAGCTGAGGATGACCTTGAACTTTTTTTTTCTTTTTCCAGAGCTGAGGACCGAACCCAGGGCCTTGTGCTTGCTAGGCAAGCGCTCTACCACTGAGCTAAATCCCCAACCCCAACCTTGAACTTCTTATTCACCTGTCCTCACCCCCCTTGTGTGCCATCACACTGGCTTTATAGAGCTGCTATTAGGGAGAAAGCCCAGGGCTTTGTGCGTGCTAGGCGAGCGCTTTCCCTACCGGGTATCTCAACTCTTCAACATTTTTTTTAACTTTTGTTTAATAAAATGTTTTATCAAGTCTATTGTTGTATGAAACACAAGGAAGACACCCGGCCAATCAACCCATGGAGAGGGGCTTATCAAATTTTGAGTCTAAGAAAGTACTAATGTTCTTTTGCAGTGTCTACGGTAATTGTGTATGATTCAAGCAGTCAGGTAGCCTTTGCTGGTTGAGAACCTGCTATGGAGCTGAGACTGGCCTTGAACTCATGATCCTTCTGTCTCCAACTCCAGGGGCTGGGATTACAGATGTATACCATCAGGTCCAGTTTTGATTCTGTTTGTTGAGGCATGGCCTTCAGCTCATGATCCTCCTGTCTCAGCCTCCTGGGTGTTGTGGAATATTAATTTTAAATGTGTTAAGTTTGTTTATGCTGTGGAACATTTGTTTAATGATGCAAAGATGTGTTGCATTCTTTTATGTTGCATTTGTTTAACTCTGTGAAGCTGTGTTACTGTGCTTGCCTAAAATACCTGATTGATCTAATAAAGAGCTGAACTGCCAATAGTGAAGCAGGAGAAAGGATAGGTGGGGCTGGCAGGCAGAGAGAATAAATAGGAGGAGAAGTCTGGGAAGAAAAGATCGAGGAGCAAGAGATCGAGGAGCGAGAGAAGGAAAAGGACATCAGAGGCCAGCCACCCAGCTACACAGCCAGCCATGGAGTAAGAAGTAAAGAAAGGTATATATACAGAATAGAGAAGCATAAAAGCCCAGAGGCAAAAGATAAATGGGATAATTTAAGTTAAGAAGCTGGCTAGAAACAAGCCAAGCTAACACTGGGCATTCATAAGTAAAAATAAGCCTCCATGTGTGATTTTATTGGGGAGCTGGGTAGTGGGCCCCCAAAGAGCCAAACAAGTAAAAAAAAAATCAACCAACAACACCTGAGTGCTAGCAGGATCAATGTGTGCACCACCACACCTAGCACATCGACTTTGACCTTAGTGTGTAACACCTCAAGTCAACACAGATGTGTCTTCAGCACCTATTACATCTTTTACCAGTTGAATGTGAATAAGACCAGAAAACATCATAAACTAAAGTTTTACTGGGAAACATTTTTGGAGCAAGCTGAATGTCTCTAGCTGACTCCAGGAAGAGGTCCAGGTTCCCTTGACGCTGGTGGGGCTCTTTGCTAAATCTTACAGCTGTTTAAATACAGGTCACCATTGCAATACATGTGATTGTTTCATCCATTGGGATGCCTAAGGCACTGAGCACCTCCCTAAAGACACCACAAGACATGGGGACACATGCCTAAAATCCCAGCAAGTCAGGAGGTGGAAGAAAGAGGATCAGGATTCGAGGTCACACTAAGGTACAATAGTGAGTTTGAAACCAGCCTGGACCACATGAGGTGCTGACTTAAAGAATAAAGACATCACAATAGCCTTGCTTTGGCATAAGAAATCTGTTTACATGCCCGTTGATCCTGCTAGGTTGTTTCCCTACCACCACCCAAAACCCAAAAGCTCTCACTCATTCATCTATCCTTTTATCCACTCTTTCATCCAGTGAAGGTTTATATTTTGTTAGGATAGCTCATTTCGTGTATCAACCCGTTTAGACTATGATACCAAATCATTCAACAAAAAAACTCATCTGTGACAAGAGTATGTCAGTGGCTGAGCATTTACCCAGCATGCCACAAGGCCTGCCTGGATTCAATGCCCAACACTGAAAACAGCAACAAAATCTAATCTTTTCGTTGACATGAATGGGTAGATGTGACTAACGTTTACAAACAGATGGCCTTAAACCAAGAAAGTTATCCTCAATAACCGGCAGGCATGAGTCTCATCCAAGGACCGAAAGGTCTTCTAAGCTAAACTCATTCACCACAGAAGAAGCCATGACACTGTGAACTCCAGCTTCAGGTCCCACTGGGAGCGTTCAGTCTGAGGGCAAGTCCCATGCATCTTGAACTTTCCAAACATACCAGCACAAGTGTATAAGCCAATCCCCATCACAGTCTGATCAACTAGATGAATTCTGGGGCCAGTAAAACATTGAGCCCCCTATAGCGAAAATATATTGATATTTCCATGACTTGGCATGCAAAGCTTTATGGCTTTAGATAAGTGTATGAGTGGGATGGTGAATTTGCAGATGCCATGGTGCACTCTTCTAAATTTTAATATCACTTCTCTGAGAAAAAAATAATTACTCTTTCAGTTTCAGAGCATAAAGCAAATAACACATTATTAAGTGAGATAACCATGTTTGGGTGACTTTCAGAGAACTTTAGCTAGAGTGAAATTGAAAGTTCAGACAAATCCCGTGATGCCAGGAACACACATCCTTGGTACAATAACCATAGCTTGGGTGCACACGTGCTCCGTCAACAAAAGGGGGAGGGGCTCTCGGCCCTTGGTTTCTAACTCTGCTTCAAGTCGGTTTCTAACTCACTTCAACATTTCAGCTTTGTGAAATACCCTGGCTTCTGCCCCACCCCCGGAAGTCACCCAAACAATTCACAATGGATTAGTGTCACTTGGGGATCGAGACCCTGCAGTAACAACTTGTACACATTCCTAGGTCTCAACCCAAATTTACTGGAACAGAAACTTTCCAAGAGAACGCAAATCAGTATTTTAAATATGCCGTCTAGTAATTCTGTTCTAAAAAAAGATTTATCGTATTATTTATTTATTTACTTATTTATTTATTTATTGTGTGTGTGTGTGTGTGTGTGTGTGTGTGTGTGTGTGTGCGCCACTCCATGGAGGTGCTGGCAAAGCAACTCTTTAACATGTGGTCATCTCTCCTAATGATTCTCAAAGTTGAACAACACTGCTGTGGTCTAGAAAATTAATACATTAAATTTTTTTGTATTTCATTTACTTATTTATCTATCAGCGTGTTGGTATACAGATAAGTATGTAAGTGTGTTGAATGTGTGTGTGGTGTGTGTCTAGTTGTACACTTGCCACAGCACTTGTGTGGAGGTCAGAGGACAACTTGCAGTAGTTGGTTCTCTCCTTCCCTGATGGGTTCTGGATATCAGGCGAGGGTCATCAGGCTTGGCAGCCAGTGCCTTTGTCTGATGAGCCTTCCTGCTAGTCCTGTACATTTTTTGGTTTTTCGAGACAGGGTCTCTCTGTAGCTTTGGAGCCTGTCCTAAAACTCACTCTGTAGCCTAGGCTGGCCTCGAATTCACAGAGATTTGCCTGCCTCTGCCTCCCGAGTGCTGGGATTAAAGGAGTGCACCACCACCGCCCGACTGTACATTTTTATAATAAAAACCCAAAACACAATTTCATTTTTCTTTTTGTTTGCTTTTAAACATATATCTATCACTCTCACAGCATGCAACTTTTAACTGGGCATGGATTGTGCACACCTTTAATCCTAGCGTTCAGAGGCAGAGACAGGCAGATCTCTGTGGGTTTGAGGCCATTCTGCTCTGTATATCGAGCTTTAGGATAACCAGAGCTACATAGAGAGACCCTGTTGCAAAAACAAAAAACAAAAACAAAAACATGCAGTGTGTGTTGTGTGTGATTGGGCATGCCTGTAATCCCAGCACTCAGGAGGCTGAGGCAAGTTTATGAGTCTTAGTTCAGCCTGAACTACATAGTGAGAAATAACAATAATAAATTATATTATGATTATTAATAAATAATAATATTATTATTATTAAATTTTACAATTAAATTTTACAATCTAGCACTTCTTTAACATATGGGCACAGGAGTCCCCCAGATTCTCCAAGTCATTTTCATTGAATCCATGAGATCAAAGCTACTTTTACAATAACACTGAGATGTTCCTGGAGTTTTAAGCCTCTTTCTTTCATGAGTGTTAGTGGAATTTTCCCAAGGCTAACTGATGCATCAATCACAGGAAATCAAATGCAGAAGCAGCTGGGGACCTGACTTCTTCTCTGAGGCATGAGAGGGGTCTGAAGTCGTGAAACAATGCCTCCTCCTCACTGCCTACCCTTCGCATTTAGAAGACATAGTCATGCATTAAAAGATGCTATGTTAACATGCTTAAAGATAAATTAGTAAGTGCATTTTTAGAGTATAGTCTTAATTTCTAAATAGTGGATAATGATAGATAAAACCCACCTACAAATGAGCTGTTCAGGGTACTCAGTAATTTTCAGTAGGGATGTTGTCATGAGTCAGAAGTTTGAGAAGTGTTCCAAAGTTACTTTCCTTCTTAAAAGATTGCTGGAAGATCTCAATGGGAACTCTTTTCTGGCCATTTTATTAACACGTTCTGAACCGTTTTATTTGAGATGGAACCATTGGTTTACTAGGTGAGCAAATACACCACTGTTAGATGGACCTTGGTGGAGTTTTTTTGACTATTCAAGAGGAAGCAGTGAAGGTTTCCATGAAGACCAAGTAAAAAAGGAGAAAAACAAACTCTCAGAATTCCATCCAAGTAGCCAAGTCGAGTCACCACTGAAATCGGAACAGATGGGGTATTATTAAAACAAAGATGTTTCAGGCGCGCCTAACATGACCGTGAAGACAGTATTGTGTTTGAAGCAAGCATTCCTGGAATCTAGATGTCCTCCCTTGTTTTCTGTTTTATCTCGGGGCGATCAAACCTCTCAGAGCATCTGTCTCCACATCTGGGTTTGTATTGGAATTCAACATTCATCCATTATTCATCCTTTCTTTTTTCACCAAATATTTATTAAGCATTTCCTTTGTTCCTGATACATCATTACACACTGGGAATACAGAAGGCAATAACTCTGTGTCTGGCATGATACAATTTTTGGAGGCATAAACAATTGTTGAGGAGATGAACATATGAAAATATATTCATTGTTGAAGTTACTTTGACCAAAATAACTGTCCACTTGCACAACCTTGCCCTTTCCCCAGATTATTATTTCTTCATAGCACTTATCATCACACACGGTGCCATCCCATTTATCTGGGGAGAGGCAGTGCTGTTATCCCACTTAACTATGTCTCAAAAGAACAATAATTCCTTTTTTCACGGCAAATGAACACTCAACGGCATTGGTTGAGTGAGTGTATCTTTATTGTTGTTTTGCATAAATTCACAAGAAGAAAGGAAGACAAGACAAATATATAAAAACACCTTCTGTGAGTCTAAGGGAAGAGCTGCTTAGTATGTCCCTGCGTTACTTCATGACCCAAGCAGTACGACCTTCTCTACAGACACGCGGCTGTAGTGTGAGAAGCCTCTAAGCTGTCATACAACAGTGTCAATAGGAGAATTGGGACTGTGGTTAGTGTACGCTGAGTCCTTCCTAAGTGAAGCATTTGATGTGGCATGTCATCCACAAGCAACCTCACCAGGTAGACAGCACTGTTAGCTACCACTTCACCAGTGAGGACATTGGTGCTCAGCGGGGTCATGGGACTTGCTCAAAGGTGTAGAGCCAGTAGTCATGGCAACAAAAAATGAACTGTTTATCAACATTTCCAGCAGATTATCATGCATGTTGAGGCTTCAGATGCACTGTTCTACGTGACTGACTTTTCATGCCTGTCACCTGCTTTCCAGAACACCAGATCTTTCCTCCATGAAAGTTGCACAGAGTACCTCTATAGATGGGACTCTGGAGGACAGTGCATGGTGCTCCCCAAGTAGCTGCTGTTCTTTCCTCTTCCAAGTACTTCCAACTGCTCCCTCCGTTCAGCAACCTTCTCCATAAAGCCTTTGCTTCTAGGCTCATTTGGCCCCCACCAGCCCCATGCTGGACTCCCTGGCTCTTCTTGCTAAGCGCAGCCCTGGTAGTCCAGTGCCTGCAGTGGTTTTCCAGCTCTCAGACCAGTTGTGTGACTCTCAACCTTCTACAAAGCCTGTGGGAAAGATGGACGTTTTTTCTTATCGTAGTGATTTGGACTCCCGTTCAAGAACTCTGTTTATCCTTAAAACAGTGCTTCCCATTTTATCTGTATCTTTCTACCCAAGGGACATAGGGTAGTACGGTCACTCCAGAGGGGTGGGGGTCCTGGAGTGGAACAACTGAAATAACCTCCAAATGTAGTTACATCCTTATAGTTCTTCATTTAAAGATAAATGTAGCCCACCAGTGTTTCTCAAGTTGAAGAACTGTCAGCTTTTCAAGGGAAATGCTTTCCTAATGTCCCAAGATTTTGTCCAGGTTCTTTAGTGAGAAACATACTATTTCATGAAAAAAAAATTCATCTACAATCCAAAATTTTCCAGTGTCAATTAGCACCACAAATATTATTTTAGTGACAAGTAAGTTATTTCCATGGTGTCTTTAGAATGAAAACTTGACATTGAAAATTACACAGCAAACTCCCAAGCCTCAAAGAATGCAGCCAAGCCTGCTCCACCTAGTTTGAAAAAAACATATACCAGTCAGAAGTTTACCTCCATGTCAAAGCATCCTAAATTGCATAAGGGGGCTTTGGCAGCCCAGAGAGTGCAGGGCACCACTCGTTTTCTTCCTTGTTGATTTAAATCGGGGGAATTACAGCACAATGTTCTCATTTTGGTCATGTAAGGGGCAGTTAATCTGCATTCCAGTTGTCTGCCCGGCGGAATGGCTGATGTCACAAGTCCAGGCAGGGACCTCAGCTTTCTTTTGCACACAGTTTAAACCCCGCTTGAATTCCTGTATTAGGCATCTTCGGGGAGAGGGGAGCTCATTTCCATTCTTCCCACCCAGAGGCCTTTATTCCACCCAGTTACCCACAGCTGAAAGGGCTCCAAGGCCTTGGAAGAGTTTTCATTTCTCTGAGGCTGTTGGCTGGCCAGAAATTAAAATCAGGCTTTTGTGATACCTAGTGCTTGCCATATGGTGTCTCAAAGGGATTGGGATCATTTTCAGCAAGAATTCAGAGGGATTGTGTTACAAGGTCAAACGGCTAAGACTTGGCACCAAGTCAAGAAACATCCTGCTTATGGCATAGCCTTCTTAAGCAGTATGTGGAAATTGAGGGAGTCCGAGAGACCCGGATTAACCCCTTAAGAGCTAAGAGTGGATTACAGGAACTCCAACAAATGCCCTATAAGTGCCTTGGTAGGGCTGCTCTAGAATGCTGGACAGAAAGTTCAGAGAATTAATAATAACTCTATTTGGATCCTACAAAGACTACTGATTATTATCAACTTTACTGTGATTTCTGTGATTTCTGAGATGAAACAGTGTCTTTTGTGATTTTTTTTTTCTTTTTTTGATCAGAGGCTTACTGTGTAGCCCAGGCTGTCCTGGAATTTGTGGTCTTCCTGACTCAGCCTGTGCGGTTGCTGGGATTTGGGGCATGCACTGCCATGCCCAGCTTCATTGGCAAATGTAAGTCCTTTGGTGATGGGATGGTACGTGATTTTTCCCCTTGCCATTCACTGCGTTTCTGTACTTTTCCAAGGAGCCACAATGAGGTAAGAGGGGATATATTTAGACTCAGACTGGAGGCTCCATTATCTAATCCATTCCTCCCGAGACCTTGGCAAGTTATTAATCTTGGTCTACTTCCACCTCTTTTTGTAAAGTGGGGGAAATGTTAACAGTCCTGCCTTCCAGGGGTACTATATGTCACCTTAAAGGAGGGTGATAACATTGGCATGGTTGAACACTGTACTGAAAACCATCCTGTGCTGGGTTCATCTTCAAGTGATCTGTGTGTTGGAATTATGCTCTGGTTCTCACGAAAGAAAAAGAAAAGATGAAAAAAAAATGCATCGAAGTTCTCTATTCTAGAGATCTCTAGATTAGTGTGTTTAACAGAAACTGAAGTGGAAGGAGGAAAGGGCAATACAGTCCCTCCCTGCTACTCATAGGGACTTTCTAGGACACCCCCCCCCATTATATAAAGTGCTTTACTGTTTTTATATAATTGTACACATCCTTCTGGAAACTCTAAAGCATCTCCATATTAGTTAGGTCAACTGCAGTGGTTCTACATAAATATTGAACCATAATGGTTAGGAAGTAATAACAGGAAGTCTATATGGTAATACAGTCAGAACTTTAAAAAAAAAATCAATCTAAGATGGTTGGATCTATGGATACGGAACAGAGAGATAGATGGCCAACAACTTTAAGCTCTAACTTTACCTTCATCTGTGATAGACACATTTACTAAATGTGTTTCTGAAGAACCAGCCTGCCTCCATCTTAATCTTAAAGGCCATCTTATAGTGAAGATAAACTAGGTTCATTCCTGTTTATGATTAAACCTCTGTTTCTCAAGGATTGGGCTCTGCCCCTCCTGTAACCTTAACTACAAATGGTTCTGTACTGACTGCTCCAGGAATGACCATCGTGTCTTTGTTTCAAAAAGTTGTTCACAATCATCTTGTAACCCTACCTTTGTTTCAAAAGGTTATATGACCCCCTATGACTTACCTTGCCATGACGACCTGTTGTGATTACCGTGTTTTGAGTACTTGTTATATTCTGCTCCTATAATCCTGTCTATTTCCCCAGGTTTGGAACCCCGTACCCTTGAGCTCTATAAAAGCCTTGTCTGCCTTACATTCCAATGCTGACCTCTGGAACTCCGCTTTAGGGGGGAGGCAGCACATGTATGCAAGTAAAAAGGCTTGCTTTAAATAATTGCTTGCTTTAAGTAATTTGGCCACAATGATTTGGGTCGTGGTCTTTCTTCCATCTTTAGGATTAACTTTTGCTGCACAAGATAAGGATTGCCTCTGCAGACAGAAGTCAGATCTCAAAAATCAGCTCAGGAGCGTAGAGCTGACAGGAGCAAAGAGAGGCTTGATGCTACACAGGGAATTACTGAATTACTCGGATTATTTCATTCTCCATCTAACCACAGAGAACACGGGCATCATACAGGCAGCTGGGGACCTCTTCCTGATAATGTTATAATACTGTCCTCACCCTTGGTAATGAGGCAGAGGGAGAGTTGGAGGTGGATGGGGAAGCTCAATGTAATTCTGAACCATCTGGAAAGGCTTGGCTTCAAGAAAGTGCTGAGTGTTATGTCCTAGCTTTAGCTAAGTAGAAAGTGTACCTGACTGACGGCCACCTTAGATTCTAAGGTCTGTGGCTTTGGAAACACTTTCAGCCATGTGATGAATCCAAAAAATGGAAAATCATGGTGGGAAAGGTTGCTTTAACCG
>CABHPP010074682.1:0-48217 GCA_902168425.1 Peromyscus attwateri | reverse complement strand
CAAGCCCATTCAGAAAGGTACTAGCTAACCCTGAGGATTGAGATGAGGTAGCTCCTCCAGTTCAGGAGGTTGGAAGCAACTAGACGGTTTGTCTTTTAGGTGTTGTCTTGGAATATTTGTACTAAAATATACTACGACCCAAAGTGTTCTACTCTGAAGATTAGAAGCAGTAATTCCAGGTCCCGCCACTTAAGTTTGGTCAGGTGTAATTCAGCATACTTTGACAAATCTTTCTTCTTCAATGTGCATTTTTTTTTTATTTTGTATTTTTGGTTTTTCGAGACATGGTTTCTCCGTGTAGTTTTGGTGCCTGTCCTGGATCTCGCTCTGTAGACCAGGCTGGCTCTGCCTCCCGAGTGCTGGAATTAAAGGCGTGCATCGCCGCCGCCTGGCTTATTTTTTCTTAATGTGCATTGGTGTTTTGCCAGCTTTCATGTCTGTGTGAGGGTGTCAGATCCCCTGGAACTGCAGGTATAGACAGTTGTGAGCTGCCATGTGGGTGCTGGGAATTGAACTCGGGTTCTCCAGGAAGAGCAGCCAGTGCTCTTAACCGCTGACCCACCTCTTCAGCCCCAACATCTTTCTTGGCTTTGTACGTTGCTTACATTTATTTTAGTAGCTCTTGGCGTTGGGATATGAACACTAAGAGATGGCACAGAACAGAGGGATCTTTGTGGTTAACTATTGCATATTGGGAAAACGTAAGGGGCTGCTGCTGTTGGCTTCTCAGGACTCCCTTAAATGGTACAGGCAGGTGGGACTACGTATTGTAAAATAGACAGGAAAATTCTGGTCACCAACCAGCAGTTTCTGGATCGACTGGCCAATTTATTGCAGATGTATTCAATTGAACAATTGAACTTGCAGGAGCAAATCTATTTGATTGATCCAGAAGCTGAAGGTGGTGTCACATAAGAACTGGTAGACCACCTGGTCATTATAACAGGCACAGCCCCACTTTCTTGCCTCTCTCCAGCCTCCATCAGTCTTGGTCATTTGCTGTGTCCGCTCAGATCTTCTCCTCACAGCAGTGTTACCCTCTCATAGCGACAAAGAGCTGTGGTAGATGTTGTTTTGGACTTCTTGCAGCTGAAACGGATGCCCAGGCCTAGTGCTTTGGTTGGTGTTTTTTTGATGTGGCTTATCTGCTAACCAAGACTGCCCAGGGAACAGCCTGCCCCAC
This sequence comes from Peromyscus attwateri, assembly GCA_902168425.1. Lineage (NCBI taxonomy): Eukaryota > Metazoa > Chordata > Mammalia > Rodentia > Cricetidae > Peromyscus > Peromyscus attwateri. The sequence goes on along the minus strand of CABHPP010074682.1, from coordinate 47,034 downwards.
ATGGGTCAAGTGCTGCTGTATCCATGACAACTGGATGGATGCCTGCCCCTGTGCAGCCTGTACTGCTTGGCTCAATGGTGTTGATAAGAATCCTGAATTTTCTTGGGCAACACTGAGTTTTGAGGTTTTTTTGTTGTTCTTTTTTACTTTAAAAAAAAAAGCGAGTGTTACATGGTGGCTCACAACCATTTGTAAGTCCCATCCCAGGGAATCCAACAGTCCCTTTTGGCCTCTGAAGGCAGTACATGCACATGGGTCCACAGACACAGATTTAATCGAAATACTCATACACATAAAATAACAATTAGTAAATGGATTTCAGGTGCCATGAGAGACCTGTAAAGGGTTTTCAGTTAAGGGACACAGGGATAATATCTTTTTGTATTTTATATTTTAGCCATGTGAGTTGTAGCCTCTTTATAATTGTACCAACAGTAGTAAACAGGACAGAGAAAGAACAGTGGGAAAGAAACTCACTCCTGGGAGGGAGATGATTGTCAGTGCTGGAAAGCAGGCTACCCTTTAGTAGTGCAGGAAGTTGATCTTGGTGTTCGGGTTAGCCTGACAGCTGGGTGGAGGGGCTTTGCAGTAGACAGCTTTGAGAATACTTTGGAAGGACTGCCTGTTTAAGTAAAAGCCAAAGTAGGAATCAGAAGTGAGTGCTTGGGCCATTGAAATGGCTCAGCAGATAGTCATTTACTGCCAAGCCTAATGGCCTAAGTTTAATCCCTGGGACCCACATGATAGAAGGAGAACACACTACAGTAAGTTGGCCTCTGACCTCCATACTCAGGCTGTGTCACAAGAAAATAGGCATAATTTATGTAGATAGACGAAAAAAAGAATGACTTCTTGATTCCCGGCCAGAGTGATAGATGGTGTGGTCCTCGGCAGCTCCTGGTTTGCCTCCCTTGTTCAGGTGGAGTTGTCAGGTAGGTGGGGCAGAAGTTCAGGATAAGTAAGATAGATGGGATAGATGGTTTTCAGTCCAACTTAGAACAGCCCTCAGGGCTGGAGGGAAGGGCTAGAGGAAGGGTCTCGAGACTTAGCCTTAAGCCTTAATGCAGAAGTGTGCAAGTGAGCACCCTAACAGGTAGTCAGCAACAGGCGAGATGCAGCAGGGAGGGAGAGTACCAGAGGAGCAGTGGCGACCGTGGAAGCTGATGGGAGCTTCCATGTCCTTGAGGGTTAGGGGACAGTCAGCAGTTCTGAAAGTTACTAAATGACAAGGCATGCCCAGTGTAGTTCATATCGTGAAGGTGAAATTGAGGCATTTGGGGGGGGGGGGGCATGGTTGACTGTAGGAGCAGGAGCAAACTTTGATGAGAGTGAAGGGAAGGGCAATAGACTCGGCAGTTTCTCTGAGAAGCCGTCATTGAAGGGAGCCTAGGAAGGGGGTACAGTGCTGCCAGATACTAAAACTGGGAGAGCTCTATCCTGTTAGCATGCTGGGGTGGTCTGGCCCAGGAGTGGGATGCCTGAACAGGTAGAAAGGAGAGGGTATAACAGGACGAGTCCCGCTCCAGGGTAGCAGAAGGTGCATGCCCAGTGGCTTCTGTGAAGCAGGAGGACAGGTTGGTGGCTCAGGTGTGCAGGCAAAGGGGATGAGAATGTTTTGAGAAGAGAGATAAAGGGGAAGGCGTGAGGTTGTCTGAGGATGTGGGAAATTGAACCTTGTAGAGGCGCAGTAGACGCTGTAGCAGTGCAAGGACCCATTTGATATTTGTCACCCTGAATTCATAAAGTAGAGCTGATTGCTAAACTTAGCTGTTTCAAAAAGGGTCATCCAGAATTGAGGGCTTGCCAGCGAGGAAAGTGTGTAGCGATGTTCCATGGGAGAACTGTAGCCAAGGAGATGCTGAAGGGTAGAGGTGACGGAGGAGTAGCTTTCTCTTCCATTCTGTGCCCATGCTCAGATAATGAGACAATGTCTGCCTTGGATTCATGTGTTCTTAGCTTAAAGAGTAACCACAGGCATGAGATAACTCTGGACAACTTGATTTCAGGAAATTTGTGCCACACCTCAGCTGTTTCCAGATAACCCATGGGAAGGACAGGTGAAGCAAGGGCTGCTGGGGGATTGCTGGTTCCTGTGTGCCTGCGCTGCCCTGCAGAAGAGTCAACACCTCCTGGACCAGGTACAAGCCGCCTTGGGCTCCTCCACTCAGTTCCTTCTACCTGCACAGTACAGGAAGTTACTCCCAAAGCAGGGCCTGCTGCAGCACATCTGTGGCTGCGCAGCATGGGTGCTGGGAAAAGGTCAGGGCTCCAAGACAGTGACCCAAGTGTGTCCTGTCCACCAGACCAGAGCCACCTACACATTTAGGACACAAAAACAGGCCAAGCTAGCAAGTAGAACAGGGTCAGCAAAGGCATCTTGTGTCTCTGGTTTGGAATTTGTTTTCTTTACTGGATTGATTTCTTTCTTTTTTCATATGTAGGTTTTAAATACCAATAGGGAAACGTCGTTGGAACTGTCTTCTGATACAGAGAGACTCCATAGAAAGGCCTTGTGGGTTTCCTTCCTCACAGTGCTGCTTATTTTAGGTTGGCTTTTAGTTCAGGGTTTTCAGTTAAGGCAACAGCATTGAGGGGTGACTCATATATGGCCTCTCTGTGTCCTGGGCCCTGGGCTAAGCTCATTGCTGTTGTTACCTCTCCTTACAGCCTTGTTGACATCTAACTTTTCTATAAAAGAGGATGCTGATGCCATCATTGTTCCTCGCTTCCTGAGTGTTGAAGCCAGCACCACACTAAGTCTCCCTAGATGCAGAACCTGCTTTTGCCTGCTAACAGAAGCGAGCAGTGGACCTAGTTGGGCCAGTGACTGGCCAGTTTGGGGCGCTTGGCTTTGAGAAGCAGGAAGGGCTGCTAGGCCTGTGTTATAGCCAGGTCTGTTGAGAATTGGGTTACAGAAGTGGGGTGTGGTGGTGCATGCCTTTAATCTCAGCACCCAAGAGGCAGACAGATGGATCTCTTGAGTTTGAAGCCAACCTGGTCTATAGAGCAAGTTCCAGGACAGCTAGGGCTACACAGAGAAACCCTGTCTCAAAAAACCAAAAAAAAAAAAAAAATTGAGTTACTCCAGCCTGCCAAAGCTTTGGATTCAGGTCAAATGCTTATTTGGGGCAGTAAATGTGGTTGGCTGTAAGCTTTGGGGACATGAGTTATTTATGTGAAAATCTGGATTTTGTGTTCACTGGTTGAGTTTGTTGTGACTTGGCCATATAGATCTGGCATCCAACAGAGTAGAGCCCTTTACTCTCTTAGCAGGTGCTCATAGAGGGCTTCTGGGAGGCCACACTGTGGACGCTGAGGAGCAGAGGTGATGGTGGTCCCTCAGGTGACCCCTCGGCTGTCTGCAGGGCTTCTGGGAGGCCACACTGTGGACGCCGAGGAGCTCACTAATGCTGATGTCATGCTGTCTGTTTGGCCTCTCCTTGTGCATGTTAGGTCTTCCCTCCAGGACAGCCAAGCTGGTCTGACCAGAAGTACCAAGGTTTCTTCACCTGTCGAATTTGGCAGTTTGGACACTGGGAGGAGGTGACCATAGATGACCGCCTGCCTTGCCTTGCTGGGAGACTCTGCTTCTCTCGGTGCCAGAGAGAGGATGTGTTCTGGCTTCCCTTACTGGAAAAGGCCTATGCTAAGTACGTATGGTATAGAGGTGGCTTCAGCACCCAGACTATCCCCAGAGGCCCATCTTTGCCCTGGGCTGCAGAGCCCTGTGCAGTCCTCATGGTCTGACAGCTAGTCCTGGGTCCTGGTGTGGACACTCTGCTTTTAGGACTGTGGTTTGCCCTCCTGCCTCCCTTTGCCTTCCCCTATTTCCCAGCGTTCTACTGAGAGGTCTTCCTCATTCCTCAGTCTCATCACGAAGAGGCCCCCATGTATGTTCCTGAACATTCAGTCAAGACAAGTGGTTTGTTGTCGTCTTGCAGGGGAGCGAGGAGCAGCACTACCACAGTCCTGCTCCCACTGCAGTCCCTGGGGAACAGTTGTCCCTCCCGTATGGCGTTGGGCATCTTGCTGAAGGAGGCTGGCTAATGGGCAGGTGTCCGAGCACAGGGACTCAGAAGGCTAGCAGAATATCAATACTTGGGACAGTGGGGTTTGAGCTTCAGAGATGGAGCCTCTGCCTCTTTGTCTTGTTCTTTGCTGCCCACACTAGAGAAGAATGGGTCTGAGCCTGAGCAGAGAACAGCAGGGCTGTAGCAGATTTTGACATTTACAGATGAGTGAAGATGTGATACGAAGCAGAGGAGCAGTCCAGGTGCAGTGAAAGGGTGGCGTGATGGATTGTGGGCCTAGGAGAGGCAGGAAGCCGCAGTAGCAAGGCTTATACCTCCTGTGCTTGTGGTTCCCCAGGGTCCATGGATCCTATGAGCACCTGTGGGCAGGGCAGGTGGCAGATGCCTTGGTGGATCTCACTGGAAGCCTGGCAGAAAGGTGGAGCCTGAAAGACATAGTGGGAGCCAGTGGCCAGCAGGACAGACCCAGTGGCGGGGAGCAAAGGACTTGTCGGCAGCTGCTCCGCCTGAAGGACCAATGTGTGATCAGCTGCTCTGTGCTCAGCCCCAGAGCAGGTACAGTCTGTTGCTACAGCCCCCTCTACCATTAGCTTGTTATAGAAAAGGAAGTCTGTCCCTGAGAAGGCTGTCTTGGGTTTGTGTGGTTCTGTTATCCCTCCTGCAGAGAGGTGATCCTGTTCTCCTAGACCACTCCTTTCACCTAGAGCAAGGCAGAACCTACGTCATGTCCCCTGTTGTTCACAGACAGCTTAGAAGCAGTAGCAGAAAGCGTGTCTAAGCTGACCACGCCGTCATCCCTGCCCAGCTGGTGGCCAACCAAAGTCAAAGCCATATCTATCTTACTGACACAGTAAGGTTCATGAAGGAAAGTTCGTGTACAAAAATAAGAAGAAAGAAAAGCTCACCCAAATAAAACTCTCTAAGCCAATTAGAACTTTTTAATGCGCTTTTTGAGTTTTCTCCTGTGTCTACAGACTTTTCTGTTTTTGTGTATACCGTTTACTGTGTTATTACGTAAACTTCGGAGTGCCTTCCTCCATTGCCGGACCTGCTGTGGTTTTCTTGATCCTTCCAGGAATGTTGGATAGTTGGGATCTTTTTCGGTTTTTTCATTGTTGTTGCTGTTTTGTTTTGGGGGTTTTCAGGCTTTCTAGAACTCAGGTGGTAGTCCTGCCTCTGGCCGTGAGTGTCGAGACCACTGGCAATGCTACACGCCTGACTAGATCTTTCTAATAACAATACTGCAGTGAACACCTTTATAGTTTTCTATCCCATTTAAGAGTATTTTTTGTAATATAGCTTTGGTTCAGAAACAGGAGCGTCAGGTGCTAGGGAGACAGCTCAGTCAATGAGGTTATTGCTGCATAGCCTGAGGACCTGGGTGGGATGTGCAGCACCCAGGTAAAAGACTAGGCATGGCGATGCAGACTTGTAATTCCAGCTTTGAGGAGGTGGAGACAGGAGGATGCCTGGGGCTTGCTGGCCCGCCAGCCTCGTTGAGTCGTTGAGCGCCAGGTCCCAGTGAGAGACCCTGTCTCAAAAATAACACCGGGACTGTCTTTTGGCCTGTACACACGTATGTACATGCACACACACTCCCACATACACACATGTGAACACACACGTAAATAATAAAATGTGACTGTCAAAATAACCCAAGACTTGTTGGTAATCACACCAGCCAGTCCAGCATTGAGAGTTGGCAAAGCTCTGGTCTGGGATCCCCTCAGGCAGATCCTAAGGTTGAGGGGAAGAGGAGAGTGTATGTTCACTGCTGCTCATGCTGGCTCCACTAAACCTCCCTCCTTAACCATCAGCTTCTTAGAACTGTTGATGTTGGGTAGCCCCAGAGTGTAGCAGGGCTGGCTCTTGACACTCCTAGTTTTGGAGAACCCTCTTCTTGGCAAAGAGCTGCAGGGGCTACTGAAGCCTCAAGGGCTGGGGTTGAGAGGGACACTGAGAACGCTAGCTGCCGGCAGAGAATAGAACTGTGCTCACACGGGCACTCCTGCCCTCTTTCTGGCTTCCACCCTCCCTGAAATAGCACTTCTTCTCTTTCCTGTAAGGGCCCTTTGTCCTGTGGTCTCTGGCAGGTAGAATTCCTCTTGACCTTGAGTCCTCAACCTTGTTCCTCCTCCATCTGGCTTTGCCTAGGGGAGGACTCTCTTAGCTATTGATGGTTTTGGGTATGTCAGTGACAGTAATAGTGGTTTCATACCTGATAGCTGGCCCTGCACTGACACACATGGTGTAAACTGAGGCCCAGAGGAAGGAATATTATGTGCAGCACCAGTCCTTGGTGGCAGTGAGCCAGGGCCCAGCTGTGGGCCTTTCCTGACACAGAATGCCAGTGAACACCGCACGTAGCTGGCCTAGGTTTAGGAACAGAGCTCCTTAACTCTGTGGAGACCCGGGGCATCTTCTACAGGCAAGAAAGCAGGAACATATCCTATCCAGTTTGGGGACTGGTGATGCTGGTCCTGCACATGACTGAGCTGTTCCCACAGGTGCCAGGGAGCTCGGGGAGTTCCATGCCTTCATCATCTCAGATCTTCGGGAGCTGTGGAGTCGGACTGGCAGGGGCATCCTCCTGCTGCGGATTCACAACCCTTGGGGCCGACGCTGTTGGCAGGGCCTCTGGAGAGAGGGGTAAGTACCAAGAAAGGCTGCATGTGGGAGGAGGGGTTGGTACCCTGAGGGCATGCCACGATACCCATCTGGCCTGGCCTGTGCTCATGTCCAGCTGCCAGGATAGCGCTTTCTATTCTGTGGCAGAGCTCACTCAGCCCCTGTTTGCATACCTCCTTGCTTCGTCTAGGTCTTAAAAGACCTGGGATCATACAAGTTTTTTTTTTAAATGGGGCTTTATCTTGGGTACCCATAGGATAGTAAATGCCTGGCCAGGCTTTTGGATAAGTAGGGGTTTGATGGTGGCGTGCAGCTAAAGTCCTCAGCTCAGTTTTAAGACCTGACTAAGCCAGGATCCCCTTGAGGCCTGGGGGCTCTGAGGCTCTTGGACCCCAACTACCCTCTGTACTGAGCCTGGGTCTGGTGCTCTACTCAATATGACAGCTCCTTTAGAGACCAGAGGGTCCCGGCTCTGTGTGATGGCCTTAAGAAGGCAAGTTCTTAGGCATGGGGACCCCTGGGAAGGAGGGGTTCTGATGGGCAGCCAGACCACAGTAGGCCCCTGCTGTAGGTCACTTAGCAAGGGAGTGTGCTGTGCAGCTGGCCATCAGGGTCTGGCAGCAACTTGGGGCTCTCTGCCCCCGATTGCCTCTTGACGACCCACCGTGAACTTGTACTGAAATGAGGTTGCCTGCAGGGGTGAAGGGTGGAACCAGGTAGAGCCAGCCGAGGAGTCTGAGCTGCTGGCGCAGCTCCAGGAAGGCGAGTTCTGGGTGGAGGAAGAGGAGTTCCTCCGGGAATTTGACGAGGTCACCATTGGCTACCCAGTCACAGAGGCTGGCCACCTACAGAGTCTCTACACAGGTAGGACCACCAGCAGGAGTGGACTCTCCTCTGTGAAGTCAGGAGCCTTCACAGTTGCTGGCACACCAGTGACTGGGTACAGCCCTTTCTGCCTGATTGACTGACTGAGGACCTGGAGAAGGGAAATGGGTGGGATTCTGGGCTTCTCGGAGGGTGGGCTGACTGCCACTTGTGGGTAAGGCAGAGCCATCAAGATCCTCTCCAAGCCGACTCATGTGCTCTCCCACTAGAGAAGGTGCTGTGTCACACACGGGTACTGCCTGGCGCCTGGGTCATAGGGCAGTCAGCTGGAGGCTGCCGGAACAACAGTTGCTTTCCCTGCAACCCCAAGTTCTGGTTACGGCTCTTGGAACCCAGCGAGGTGTGTGTGGCTGTCCTTCAGAGACCCCGGAGGTGCTTAGTGGGCCAGACCCGGGCACTGGTGGGTGCCAGTCCTGCACCCGTGAATCTCCCAGGCAAGGACTACCAGGCTGTGGGCCTGCACATCTGGAAGGTAACTCCATCTGCTGGCCCCATGGTGGAAAGGTAGGCAGATGTATTGGAGGCCTGGGTCCCAGGAGCACTCATCCTTTGGCCGTTGATTCCTTTCCCCATGTCCTCTGGCCACAGGCACCTGATACACCAGCAGATGCAGCCTATTCAAAGCCCGCCCATCCCACCCCAGAGGTGAAGGCTAGCCTGATCCCTACAATTCCCATCTCCCCCAGGGGAAGTGTCCCATTACACTAGGGCTGCTGCTTGCCTGTGTACTCCACCTAGCTGCCTTCCTCTGGCTCCTCCCTTACAGCCTGTAAGTGTATAGGGTTCTTTTATTGTCAGTCTCAGACATCTGGTCAGTTTTATGAACTAGTATCTATTTCCTAGAACAGCTCACTGAGGAGCCCTACTTGCTTGCTCAGTGGCTACATTTTAATCTTCTGTATCTTAACATAGAGGGTGACAACTCCCACCACTGTTCATTCTTCCTTTGTGAGTGCGGCCTACCTCATGGTCCTTTTGTAATAAAGTTGCTGGAAAGTGCCTTCTCCAGTATTCCCCAGGCTGCACTGGTCATGGGCTTTTTGTACATAATTCTAGATTTGTCTGTTATGCACTTTTGAGGGAAGCCCCGAGTCTTTGGCACCTCCACCCGGCTGAAAAGGATGGATGCTGTGGCTGTTGAAGAGCAGGGAGGCAGAGGCCCAGTGTGCTGGTGTGACTCTCCTCAGAGCCTCCTGCGTCCATTCCTACAGGTAGAGAAGCGGAAGGTCAGCCTGCCCAGAGTCCTGTCTTCACCACCTGTGGCTGGCACTGCATGCCATGCATATGACCGTGAGGTCCACTTGCGCTGTGAGCTCTCCCCGGGCTACTACCTGGCCGTCCCTAGCACCTTCTTGAAGGATGTGCCAGGACAGTTCTTACTCCGGGTCTTCTCCACAGGGAAGATCTCCCTCAGGTGAGGAGCCAGTGCTAGCTGACTTCCCTTCAACTGGGCTGAGGCCAGGGGAGGAGCAGGGGTGCGCTCTGTGAGGGCCGGACTCGGGCAGGGTCCTCTGGACCAGGCTGCCAGTGCCTTCTGTGTTTGTCCTCCTGACAGCGCCGTCAGGCCAGCCACCAAGGGTTCCAAGTCACCTGGAACAGCCCTGCCTGCAGGCGAGTGGGAGACCGTGCAGCTGCGGGGCTGCTGGAAGGCCGGCCAGACAGCTGGGGGCAGCAGGAACTTTGCCTCTTACCCCTGCAACCCCTGCCTCCCCTTCTCCGTGCCTGAGGGTGCTGGTCCCCGCTACATCCGCATCACCCTGCACCAGCACTGCCGACTCGGTGACAGCCAGCTCCACCCCATTGGTTTCCATATCTTTCAGGTGAGCTGGGTTCAGGAGAGGTCAGCCGCTGTGACACAGAGGCTGGATTCTGTCATTCGGGCCTGTTGGTCCAGCTGGCTGGCCTCAAAGACTCACTTGAACATTTCTCAAAGTCTGTATCCTCTGGGGTTATCTGGGGCAGCCCACCTGGCTCCGAACACCAGTGTCTCAGGCGTTCTATCCAGTGCATGCCTCCTATCTCTGACCCTGGGCTCTGGGGCTCCTCAGGAGTTCTGAGGCAGAGCCCAGCCTCACCTTGAGGGGATGTGGTCCAAGGCAGTTACTGTAGCGAGGCCTCACTCACTCATACCACAGACAGTGGTCACACAGCCATGGCAGTACCAGGTCCATGGCCTGTCCTTTCCTGTGTCACTCAGTGTTCCAGGTGGGACTGGCAAGAGCTCTTCTATTGCAGGGTCAGGTAGATGAGGACAGAAGTCTGGGCTTCTGCCAAAAAGGCTCAGCGTCCAGAACAGCAAGGGAGAGAGACCTGTCTGTACTTGGCTACTGCCTGTAGCAGGATAGCCTGGTGGTCAGGTGCTACAGCCAGTCACCAAGCCCAGAAGATTACAGATAGGTTCCAGCATGGTTGAGGTGGCTCAGGACTTCTGGACACATGCTCCAGGAACTTGAGGCAGTCAGCCCAGGGTAGCCATAGGTAATGGAGGAGAGGCCACACCAAAGGGCCTCAACATGGGGACTCTGTGATGGCCCAGGAGCTCTGCTTACAAAACCAGTGTCTCTGCCAGCTATTGAGGCTGGGGAAGGCTCAGTGAGCCTCAAACCTCCCCAGGGTTGCTTCTTTAGTCACTGTTCTACCTCTTAGCCAACAACAGGCCAGGGGACACACTGAGCAAAATTTTAGTTGGAGAAATGGGAGAAGAGAAAAAAACTGTGCTCCAGGTCAAGGGTCATAGGCTACAAATTCCATGATAACATAATGATGCTTCCCATCTCATCAGGCTTTGTTTATTTTGGGGCCTCACATGGGCTGAGTGTGTGTTGGGCTGCATCAGGATTCATTGTGGTGGGTGGAAACGTGTACCTGGAATGCAGGTGACGTGGGAAGGAGAGAACAGGAATTTCTCATTAGGAAGATTCTGTTGAGGGGTGTCAATACATCCCAAAAAGCTAGACTCTTGGGGTCTTGAGTCTTGCCACCTGGAGCTCTGACAGGGCCTTTGGCAAGAGTGGCATGGCTCCAAGGCTTTTGTCCTTGGCAAAGGGGTTTGATAGCTCAAGGATTGAGAGCATCAGATAGCCCAGCTGACCCTGGGCATTATGCCCTTAGCTGGTGCTGTTCAGGGGGAGAGCAAACCATGCCATCCTGAGTAGGCCTCCCCATGCTGATTCCACTGTTGCCCCAGGTTCCAGCAGATGGTGAGAACCAGAATGCCTGTTCCCTGCTGCTCCGGGAGCCACTGCTAAGCTGTGTACCACATCGCTATGCTCAGGAAGTGAGCCGCCTCTGCCTCCTGTCAGTGGGGACCTACAGGGTTGTGCCCTCCACCTACCTGCCAGATACAGAGGGCACTTTCACGGTGACCATAGCAACCAGAATAGACAGGTAGGGCTCCAGGCCTTGGAGGCCAGGAGGGGTCAGGGTCGTCAGCACTGTAACACTTTCTTCCATATGAGTCTCCTGCTTAGCCCACGTGCCCAAGCTCCTGCCTTTCTGGCAGAGCCAAGAGGTGGGCCTGTGGGCTTTGGGACTCCTTGCTCTGGGCTAAGCCTGGGAGTAGGGCCTGGGTCTGGTGGGAGGTATGTAAGGAGGTTTAGGGGATGACCTGACATTCTTTCCACAGGCAGTCCATTCACAGCCAGGAGATGCTGGGCCAGCTACTCCAAGAGGTTTGTATGTGGTGCCCTTGGCTAGCTTGGCTCATCTACCTACATCTCCTTGGTGGTCTGAGGTCTTAATTCCATCACCCTCCTGCCAAGAACCTTGCTGCAAGTGGCCTCTGTCTGAGATATAAAGTGCTGTGACCCCTCATAAAAGAGTCACAAGACAGAGCCTGGGCGTGGGTGGGGGTGGGAGCTGGGGCTGAGTCTCATTCTCAGGTGTTTGGAAGGACAGTGGAGAGCAGAGGGCAGGCCCAAAGCCCTCCTTCTCTCCCTGCAGGTCTCCTTCATGGCCGTGATGAAAGCCTGACTGAGCAGCTGTGGGGCTTTCTGTGGCCTGGCGCAGCCGCCACTCCCTGCACTCAGCATCCAGGCACATCTCCAGCCGGTCGTGAGCCTGGGCTTCTCAGCAGCTCTGAGGGCTGGCTGTGGATCCTCAGGTGAAAGTAGGGTGCTTTGTCCTGGACATCTTGGGGTCCAGTGGGTGCTGCAGGGTGGAGCTAGACTCCCAAATGACATCTTCATTCCTCAGTGAAGACCAGGAGACCTGGAGGCCAGGCCTGTCGTGGAAGGCTGTGCAGAATCCTCATACCCTTCTTGACTTGGGAAGCCTTACACCAGGCAGGCAGATTGTGACAAATGTTGAAAACTATTTATTACTTGAAATATTTTTAGGATATGACTTTGTAAATAAATCTGAGTAATTTATGAATTGGTCTTGTTCCACAAAGCCCAAGGCCAGATTAGCATCCTGGTAGTCAGCCGCACATCTGGGAGGGTGCTGAGGGGGTGGGCAGCATGGGCGAGGAGGTAAGGAGTGGAAAACGAGATTTTGGCATAGTTCAGCATCTTACTTTGGCCTTCCTGAGCTGCAATCTCCGCCTGGAGTATGATATTCAGTCCCAGTGATGTGCCAAGTGAGCACGAAACCAACCAATCCCTGAGCACAAAATCTAGCCAGTCTGAGCTTGTCCAAACTCAAGGGGATCGAAATCTGACCAGTTCTCTCCCTGAAAATCTCCCTGGAAAAACTCCGCCCCCAGAGCTCCTATATAAGCCCTGTGCCTGTTCAGTTGGCGGCTGTCCTTCTCCACCCTGGCAGAGACAGACACTCCTGGATTCCTCCTTCCCAAATCGCTTGAAAGTTTGGGTGAAGATCTTTGCCAGCGCAGAGTCAGCTGGAAAGCTTCCTTACGGGAGCAGAACAGAAGTAACAACTTTTTGCTGGAGCCAGAGCAGATTGCTACATTTCTGCAGGGGTTTCTCCTTAGCAGAGTGAAGCAGAAGAAATAACTTGGGCCAGAGGGAGGAGAAACAGATACCTCTGCTGGGAATCTCCCTTGGGAGCTGAGCAGAGTTCCGCTGTAACTGCTCTCAGAGAGGAGCAGGATTGCCGTATCTTTGAGGAGACCATCCCCCTCTGGACCCCAGCTTCAGGTATAGCCTGACTCCTGACAAGTCAGGATGCCTTTCTCCTCACAGCTGTAGGTATCCAGGATCCCTCCCTTCACAGCTGTAGGTAGAGCCTGACTTCCTACAAGTCAAGATACCTTTCCCTCCAGAGCTGTGACACTTGCGTCTGTCCTTGATTGGTCGGCTTGGTCAAATGTCTGGCTGGTGGCCCTCTATACCACCCCTGTTGATAAACCACAGCTTCCTTGGGCAGCTCTTTTTTGCACCACTCTTATTGACAAGGGCTGTCATCTGACTTGTCTTCTTGGAACTGGATCCCACCAATCTTGGTGTTCACCAAGCCCCTATAACGGTAGTTTCCACCATCCCCTGGCCTGCAGGACTAGCTTAACCAGGGTGGGAGTAGGCCTGAGGGCTTGGCAGGATGTGACCTGGTCTTTCCTTTGAAAATAACACTTGATGGGGCTGGAGAGACAGCTCCGAGGTTAAGAGCGCTGGCTGCTCTTCCAGAGGTCCTGAGTTCAATTCCCAGCAACCACATGGTGGTTCACAACCATCTGTAATGAGATCTGATGTCCTCTTCTAAATAAATAATCTTTAAAAAAGAAAGAAAATAACACTCAAGGACTCTAATAAAGCTGGGCAGCAGCCACCTGCCTGTCTTCCCAGGGACCTGTCTTTCGTCTCTGCACCTAGACAGTGTGCTGAGTCAACTGTCACACCCCCTTCCCATGTACACCTTATTCAACAGCAGCAGACAGCAGTTGGGTCAGACAGGACAGTCACTCTGGTCAGGGCCTGCTGTCTCCCCATTACCTGGGACAAGTCCTTGTTCTCCGAGGGTAGTGGGTAATCTAGTTCCACAGCCTAGATTGTCAGCTTTTTCAGACTGGAACCCTTTTTTCTAGAAGTACACAGCAGAACAGGATTTGGGGTAATTTGTTTGGTTAGAAACAGTACTCTCCCTAGGACACCTGGGCAGCCCCAGCCTGGAATTTAGGGTCTTTGGAAGAATGGAGGCCTGACTGCATGTTCCCTGTGGGGCTGAAATACCTGGTCAGTTCTGTCACCTGGGCAAGGCTGCCTCCAAGGTAAGGTAGACCCTAAAGTCTGCTGCACACAGCAGCCCTTCCCAGGGGTTCTCCAACTGCTACCTGAGCCAGCATGTTTATTATTTGCTGTCCCTTCCCCCCTCAACAGTGTCTGTTTTGGTAATAACCTCAGGGACATCTTAGAAGGACTCTTGAGGGATAGCCCTCTACCTGACAGCTTACAGAAAAGGCCCCTGGAATGCCTGTCCCCTCAAACTGCCCCAAGTAACATATCCAAGCCTCTACCCAGTGGGCTTTTCCCAGCAGCTAGAGGTGTCAGACATCTACCTAGGGGTTGGAGGCATCTGGATCCCCACACCCTTGCCCAGAGTTCTATGGTTACTGTGCCTCTCACCAGTGTCACAATCAGCTAGTTTGCCATGGCTCCTGAGGGAGGCCTTTTGGGGACTGCCATAGTACCAGGCTGATGCTCCTCAGTGAGTTTAACCCTAATGACCTCCAGGAGGCGCACTTAAGCTGTGGCCCACTCTTCAGGATCTTGGGGCCATTTCAGCTAGATACAGCCTACCTGCCATGTTCTGAGGAGTTCCAGGTGTCCAGCTCAGGCAGGGACTAGAGGAACAGCCACTAGGCTGTTACTTCTCAGGACAGCCCTGGTTTAGAAGGGTGAACATAGGCCACTGTGGACTCGGGGAGGGGCGGGGGGGGGGGGGGGGGGGGGGGGGGGGGGGGGCAAAGGCCAGGTGGGGAGTGGCACCACCGGGATCTGAAAGTCTGCCCTCCCTTAGTTGGCACCTTGGGAAGGTGATTTGGACACAGAGACTGCATGAGGGGTTCCAATGTTTATGATGGTTAGGTCAGGATCCCACCACCCTGAGTATGCCAAGCTCTGTAGTGGCAGTTCCCACAGTTGCCTGGCCTGCAGGACTACCTTAGCCAGGGTGGGAGCAGGCCTGAGGGCTTGGCACGGTCTTGGTTGTCAATCTGGCAAGATTTAGACTCCCCCGGGAACACCATGAGCTTGTCTGTTTTCAGAAGATTAACTGAAGTGAGCAGACCCAGTGAATATAGAAGAGCACCATCCCATCAGCTGGGGGCCCATGAACAAAAGCGGACCATCAGAATCTGCTTCCGACTACAGATGCAGTGTGACCAGCTCGCTGCCTCATTGCCATACACTCCCACTGTCAAACCTTCCCAAAATGAACCAAAATAAATCCACCCTTCCTTTGGTTGTTCTAAATCGGGTATTTTATCACAGCAATGAGAAAAGTGACTAACACAGTGTCCTGATTATAAAAGGGACCTTAGAGAACCTCCTTACCTCTCCACCATATGAAGCTGCAGCAAGATGACCAGCCATGAACCAGCCACTGGGTCTCCAAGACCTTGCTTTTGGACTGGCAACCTCCAGGAGTGTTAGATAAATTTCTGTTGTTTATAAGCCATTTGGTATGTCCAGCAACCCTGGTGGGAGCAACAAGTTTCCGGGGAGAGCTGAGGCATCTCAGCAGGGCTTGTCTTCCATGGTGTCCAGGGCCACACGGTGCCTGCCGTGCAGACTGTACCTTCGGTGGCAGGAAGGGATGAGGGTTGACCTGGCAGATCCAGAAGGGCGGGTTGGGTGTGTTTGTATGAGAATGTCTCCTTCCTAGGAGACTTTGGCCACTCTACCAGCCCAGCTCCTTCCCAGTACTTCCTGCTCCAGAGCAGTGGGGAAATGCCTCCCGAGGCTGTGTGCTGCTCAGTCCTGGCGGTCCCTCTCCGTCCTTTCTCACCCCTCCTTTCTCCTGGGCTCAGTCAACCTTGAGGGCCCAGAGCCTCTAGGGTGAGTATGGAGTCCTGGTCCTGAGGGCAGGTGGTCATGGAGGGGCAGCATGGATTAGGAGGCTCAGTGGGTTGGGGTAGACTGGTCAGAGCCTTGGGCATCATGTAGGCCAGCCAGTAGATGCCATGCTCTGTCACTGTACTCTGGTGAGTCCTCTCTCCTTCCTCCCTCCCTCCCTCTCCCTAGCTCCTCCTCTTTTCTTTCCCCTCACCCCTTCCCATTCATAAACATACCTTACTAATCTACAAAGCATATGCCTCTCTTGGTTTTTCCTGTCTTTTTTATCCTGATATTAGCCAAATTTAAGCCAGGTTTGCCTCCATATGAAATGAATGGAAGAATCATTTTGTTCTTGGAAACACACTGCAGCCTCTGGACCCACCACAAAGCTCTCTGTGGAGCTGCTCTGGCAGAGGTTTTTTTTTTTTCCCTGCTTTGGTAGGGCAAGCTGACTGGCCTTGCTGGCTGAGATCACTTTCTACATATACCCCATGGTGCTTAAACCACACCTGCAGCTTTGAGTCACCCACTTGGCGCTGAACTCCCCTGGCCTTTCCTCTGTCCTCTGAGAGCACCCACATAGACAGTGATGTCTCAGGTCTGGGCTGGGGACACATGGCCTGTTGGCCCTGTATCTCAGGGGACACAGGTGTGAGACTCAGTCAAGGGTGTGTGCAGTCCCCCCACCCAGACCAGGGCTCAGGCTAGGCTCCTGGGATACTTGCTCCTTTGCAGCTGGCCAGGAGTCCACCTACCAGAAAAGTGTGCCTAGCTTTGGGGGCTGCTGAGCCAGGGACCAGTGTTTGTGCTCTGTGGGTGACCAGGGCCTGGGTAGGTGTCATGTTAGGACACTGTGGTATTTGAACCTATAACTCTGCATCCTAGTTGATCTGTGCTTGTCCCTCATCCTCCAGGCCCAGCAAGGATGCTGAGCAGGAGGGCCACTCACTTCACACCACATCTTTATCTCCCAACCTCACTTCATCCTGAAGACACCAGAATGTATATGTTGGATGACAGGCACACTGCCCATCCCAGTGTCTTAGATGTGGCCGAGATGTCCAACACCCCCACCTTGGAGCCCATGATCCTTTAGGGAGGACCATCTACACACAGGTAGCCTCAGCATCTAGAAAATGAGATGACAGATGAACATATAGTGTGGCAGTGGATCAGTTGGGGGCAGAGTATGGGCTAGGCACCCTCAGGGATGGGCCTGCAATATGGAGAGAGGAGATGGGAGAACAGCACTCACATCAGGCTGGAGAGTCAGACAAAGGCCTTATGGGACTTAAGGACTTGAATCTTAACCACATGGGCAATAGGGAGTTGCCCACAGGGCTGTGTGAGTTCTCTCTGGCTGAAGTCTTGTGGACCTCTAGAAGGCTGTGTAGCCATGTAGATGGCGCCTGGATTGAGTGGGAGCCACAGAGTCAAAAGAGGCCATCCATGATCCAGTGCGGTCAGGAAACCAGTGAGATGTGTTGTCTGCTCCGGCACTAGGACCATCCATCCCTAGGTCACCCTAAGGAGAAGCAGTGTCTTCCTCTCCTGTCTAGCTAGGGTTGTCTTAATTTCTCTCAGCAATATTTTATAGCTTTGAGAACACAGGCTTCACACTTACCCCTTAATGTTTCAGTGTCCACAAGTAGTATTGTAGTTTTAGCTTCTAATTGTTTGTTACTATATAGAGAAACATTGTTTTGACCTGTTAATAGAGAGCACTATAATTTTCTAATTCACGTATTAGTTTTCAGTCTCTGCTTTTTTTCCCCCTGGTAAACACTTACAGCTTCTGCATGCACATTTCAATCCTAGGTGACAATACTGTTATTCTTTTCAGCATCCTCCTCCTGCCCTTGTGCTCTCTGGAACCCCCAGAGCTAATCTGATAGCAGTGGCCAGAGCTGCTCTGTTTCTGAGTACAGAGGAAAATTTTAGCCCCTCCTTGTCTCATGCGAGGTTTCCTGTTGGTTGTCTGTGGATTGTCCTTTATCATGCACGGGGAGCATTCTTCCAGTCCTAGAGTGCTAAGGGTTTTATCTATCAGGAGTAGGGAATTTTGTCAGATATATTTTCTGCGTTTATTGAGAAGATTATCTACATTTCATTTTTTCCTATTCATATTTTTCCAGTGATGAATTCCATTGGCAGATGTACTGACTTTAAAACTAGCCTTACGTCTCTAGGGTACTGGTTAATGGTGTATGATCAGTTTATATATTGTAGGGTTTAATTTGCTGGGGTTTAGGGGAGGATTTCCATGTCCATGTTCGTGTGTGACACTGGTCTGTTGTAGAGGATGCTCCTCAGACTGTTCCTCCGAGATACTCTGAAAGTAGTTAAGATTCAATTCACTTTATCTTTAAATGAAGGATGGACCTCGCCAAGGACGCTATCAAGCTGGGGTGTTTTCTTTGTAGAAAGGTTTTAAATTATGAACTCAAGAACTTTAATGGATATAAGCTATTCTATTTTGTATTTCTGATACTATCTTTGACAAAGGGGTGAGTTTTAATAATTTCATCCATTTTATCAAAGTTATCCAATGTATTTGGCTAAAGTTATTAATACCCCTTTTTAGCCTCCTAATGTTGGAAGTCTCTCAAGTCTTCTTTCTCAGATTAGTGATTTGTACCTATTTTTGCTTTGACAAATCTAACCAGAAGATTAAGATTGCCAGTTTAATTAACCTTTACAGATGACCAGCCCTTTTTTTTTTTTTTTTTTTTTTTTTTTTTTTTTTTTTTTTTTTGAGACAAAGTCTCACTAAGTTGTGTAAATGCCGTTGAAATTGCTGTAGGCCTGACAGGCCTTGAACTCAGGACCTTCTTCCTTAGTCCCCAGATGAGCTGGGGTTACAGGCCCAAACCACTAGTCCCAGCTTATAACCAGCTTTTAAAAATTTATTTTCTAAGTTGGGTAGCGGTGGCACACACCTTTAATCCTAGCACTTGGGAGGCAGAGCCAGGCGGATCTCTGTGAGTTCGAGGCCAGCCTGGTCTACAGAGGGAGATCCAGGACAGGCACCAAAACTACATAGAAAAACCCTGTCTCAAAAAACCAAAAAAAAAAAATTATTTTCTAAGCTGGGTGATAGTGGCACACACATTTATTGCCAGAATTTGAGAGGCAGAGGAAGGTGGATTTCTATGCATTTGAGGCCAGCCTGGTCTATAGAGCAGATAGCCAGAGCTACACCAAGAAACTGTCTCAATTTTTTTTTTCCTGTTTTTGTTCTAACACATTAAATTCCCATTTCTTTCTTCTACTTGTTTGGGTTATTTGTTCTTTTCCTGGGCTCTTTTTTTAAAGATTTATTTATTTATTTTGTATACTCTGTTCTGCCTGCATGCCAGAAGAGGGCACTAGATCTCATTACAGATGGTTGTGAGCCACCATGTGGTTACTGGGAATTGAACTTGGGACCTCTGGAAGAGCAGTCGGTGCTCTTAACCTCTGAGCCATCTCTCCAGCCCTCAGTATTTTCAATGCTCTTTCAGTTATCACTGTTCTTTGGATGTTTCTAAATGTGTTGTTTGGGGAGCATTTCAAGTTAAAATTTAAAAAATATTAATGTTTTGGTTTTTCTGAGACAGGGTCTCACTATGTAGCCCAGGCTAGTCTTGGAATTATAGCCATCCCCCTGCCTCAGCCTCACATGTACTGGGATAGCAAACATGTACCATCACACCCAGCTTTTTGAGGCTTTCTTTAGATACTCTTTGTTACTGATTTATTGTTAAGTTTTATTATATTTAAGGAACATACACTGTATAACTTAAAAGCCTTTTTAAAAAGACTGTGTGTGCACATGTGTGTGTATGCACGCATACATGTGTATATGTATGTGTATGAATGCATGGGTTTGGGTTCCCATGGAGGCCAGAACATCAGATTCCCCTGGTGCTGGAGGCACAGGCAGTTATGAGCCACTCAACATGGGAGCTGAAGTAATTCGGGTCTTCTGAAAGAACAGTATCTGCTCTTAACCCCACCACACCATCTCTCCAGCTCCACTTACAGCCTTTTCAATGGTTTTGGTTTAGTTTTTTGAGACGAGCGCTTGTATGTTGCCCAGGTGGCCTTGAACTTGTGATCCTTTTGGCTTAGCTTCTAAGAGCACTGGTGATTATAGGCATATGCCACAAAACCCGACTTAGAGCCTTCTAATTTAACAGAGATTTGCCTTACAGCCTGACATGTGGCCTGTTTTGGAAAATGTTCTGTATACATTTGAACATAATCCTTGTCCTGTTTGTCGTGCTGTGGCTAGATGTGGTGTGCTATAAACTCCATTTAGGACATGTCAGCTACCCCAATGTAGCATGTCCTGTCTGATTTTTTGGTTGCTTGTTCTGAGTTCCTGCGAATGACATTAAATTGCAGTGCTGGTCTCTTTGGCATTAGTACACCCATCCCAGCTTTCTTACAATTCATCTTATAACTTCTCCATTGTTTTACATTGTTTTTCTTTTCTTTTCTTTTTATTTTTTTGTTTTTTCAAGACAGGGTTTCTCTGTGTAGTTTTGGTGCCTGTCCTGGATCTCAGTCTGTAGACCAGGCTGGCCTCGAACTCACAGAGATCCGCCTGGCTCTGCATCCCGAGTGCTGGGATTAAAGGCGTGCGCCACCCGGCTGCATTGTTTTTCTTTTACTCTTAACTTGACTTTGTATTTGAAGTGCATATCACACAGTAAGGCAGTATATGGTTACTTCCTGGTTTTTAAGTCCACCATGATAATCTTTGTTTTTATTTTATTTTTGGGGGCGTTTGCATGTGTGCAGGTGAACATATGCCGAGCACACATGCAGAGGTCAGAGGGCACACCTTAGGCACCAGTTCTCTTCTTTCCCTTTTCGGAGGCAGCATCTCTCTCTTGTTTCTGCACTGCATGCTCCAGGCTGGCTGACCCACCAGCTTCTGGGCGCCTCTGCTGTCTGCGCCGTCTTCCATCGCCCAAAACAGCCCTGGGGTTACAGCTGTGTGCCACTGCATTTGGCTTTTTACCTGGGTTCAGGGTAGGACCCAGGTCATCCAGCTTTCATGGCAAGTGCTCTTACTTGCTGAGCATTCCTGTTTAGCTTTGCTTTTGGACTGGATTGTTTATGCCAGGCTACGCTTAAGCAATTGTTGATTTCATTTGATTTGAAGTGACCGTCTTTGTTTTCTGTTCATCTCAGCTACCCCATGCCCTCTCCCGCCTGTGCCTCCCAATTTTGGATGGTTGGCACCTTGTTTTCTATTCCAGTTATCGCCTCCATTATGTGATCTTACCTTTTTGTTTTCTTTTCAGTGATTATTACAGGTTTTATCACATGCATTTTTAACTTATTGATTAATTGGACGTAGGGAAGAGGTAAGGCAGGAAGATTGAAAAACCAGAGAGATCACTCTCTGAGTTGGCAAATTTTAGGGAGAATTAGTGTTAAGGGTGATGATGCCTTCTGGGCACAAACTGATTTGAAAGTACTTTGGAGGCATCCGAGAGAAAACACCTGTTAGCCAGGGTCCAGGTCGAGCTAGGGTCCAGACTGGCAGTGTGGGGTCATGAGCGTAGGGAATGGTGGGATCGATAAGAGCAGGTGAATCTGTTTGTGTGGCACATGTGCTATGACAAGGCCCAGGGTCAAGATGAGCTCATAAGGAGACAGTGGGAGTGTGAGAGGAAAGGTCAGAGTAAGAGAAGGCAAGGTGGCATGTGTGTCTTGGCTACCACAAGAGGAAGTGGCTTTGTGGTGGTGTGGGTTTCAGGCCAGTGTGAAGGTTTCAGGGAAATTAGAGGTTTTCAGGGCAATGTGCAAGAGACCCTACAAGATCATTTTAAGTTCTATCCCTAATTTTTCCAGTGGGTAAATGGGGGTTCATTTATATTATCCAGAATTTCACTAAAATAATTTATCAAAAAATCTCCAGAGTGAGGCCATATTCACTTTGCTTGATGCTGCTTGCAGGAGAAGCAAGATAGTGTCCACCAGGTGCATACTGAGGTCTGGTGACCTGGGAGTCCACAGGGACCTTAAGGACTGGTGTTTTGGTGACTGCATGATCCGGGCCACGTTTCAGTGCTGAGGGGTTGAGGAAATGGACCTTGAGAATGACGATGGGTTTTTGTCTGCTTTGTGCAACCAGCTCAGCCTGCTCTACCACAAGTAGTGAAGAGTCCGTTTGGACGAACCTTTATTGGGGCTCCGTAGTGGTACATGGAAGAGATGTCTCCAGGACTGAGCCCAAAGAGTAGAAACAGTATAATAGAGCCAGAGAAGGGGAATGTTATGTTTGTGTAGAGCTTTCAAACCCACCGTCACCACCCCACATATCATAAGCCTGGAGTGTGCACCAATCAGGAGCAAACAAGGAAGTCCTCCCTGAGCCCCTCCAGTGAAAAGGTGAGCAGAGTCACTGAGACGCCAGTCAAGGCTTTTCATGGCCAAAATATAGACACCCCGAGCAATTACAGGCTGCTGGAGGAGTCGTGATTGGAGCAAGGCCCCCGAAGTAGAAGACGTGGCTGCAGCAGCAGCCATAGTTACAGTGTGTTTGTAGCTGAAGTTTCCTCAGAGTGTCCACCAAGGGCTCACAGCAGCTGTGCTACCCTCACGACAGTCCAGCCTGTTGCCAAAGAAGTGACTCCTTGGTCAACTCTAGGCAGGTGGCGTTTATTTATTTTGCAGTATTGAAGGTCGAACCTCGGGCTTCCCACATGCTAGGGAATCACTCTGCTATCTTCATAGACATCCATATGTGCTTACAGTATAGCCCTGTCATGGAATGACATTCTTAACAGAGCTGAGTGTGCTGGTTTCTCACCTATAATCCTAGTACCTGGGAGGTGAAGGCAGGAGGATTGTCATGAGTTCAAGGCATCCTGGACTTTCTTATGAGTTCCAAGTTAGCCTGGGCCACAGAGTGAGACTGTCAGAAGCAACAGGGATGGAGACATAGGTCCATGCTGTCACTTGGAGCAGCCTGGGGAGTTCAGGGACCTAAATGCAGGTAACACCAGGTCGTTGGCTCTGATGCACAAAAGAACTTCAGGGCAAGCCAGTATCTCGTAGCTGTGGGGCTTTCTAGAAATAGAAAGGTACTAAGGGGAAAAGGACATGTCCAGAAGCATGAGTGTGGCCTTCTTGAGGAGCTGCAGTTTATTAAAAGACACTTTTAACAGAATTTTAAGTGCATGGTTAGGAGGACGAGAGATACAGAAAAGATAAAACACACCCAAGTATGACTACTCAAGAGAAAGTCACAATTAAGTGTAGGAGCAGCCATAGATAGTATTTTGGTGACTTTCAAATTACATCTCAAAGAGCTGCTAAGCAGTTATTTTTCTTTTTCCCTAGCTTTTAATAAATGGGATTGTGTGGTTGATCCAAAGGTGCCTTGGATGGGATTACAAGATGGGGAGATAAAAGTGGGAGCCACTAGGGTCACACAAGGGCAGTAGGACATGTCCTTTCACCGTAAATGGGGCTCCTGGGGGTTTCCTAAAACATCGCAGGGGAGGAAGGAAGGTCTTCAGCGGATGCTCACTATGTTAGAATTCTTGATTTTCAGGCGGGGAGAGGCTTCAACCAGACTGTACGTTTCCCTGCCTTTCTATCTTACCTCGAGACCTTGTCTCCAAAAATCCAAAGCAAAACGAAAACAACGTGCCATTCTCAGTAGCACGTTGCCCGCCCCTTGGCTGAACACCTCAGGAGGAGTCTTGTCTCGGATTTGTCTCTGGAGCCCACTTGGTGCCCTCCCCACTCCCCGTCAGCCCACAGCTCCCCGTGCTTCTCCAGGACTCGCACAGCCTCCTGTGCCCCAAGGCCTTTGTCAGCCAGGAAGCCTGAGCTGGTCATCCATTTGTGGGAGTCATGTATTTTTAGAATTCCTTCTCTTTTCTCATTCTGGGCTTTTTGTTGGTGAAATGATTGAAATAATCTGAGCTGGTAGATGGAAGGCAGAGAAGTAATATTGGTCATGCATGGCCTCTTGACGGTCCCTTAGCAGGGAGACCTGCCCCACTTAGCAGGGAGACCTGCCCCACTTAGCAGGGAGACCTGCCCCATCTGTTTGCTAACTGGTTCTTGCTTTGGGTCATCAGGGCCAATGGCGATGAGGAGCTGGCAGTTTCTTCCTTCCCATCTGCCTCTTGTGAGATGTGACTCAGGCTTAGTTGTGACTGGTGTCCTGGTCGCCCATCTTGATGCAGCAACTCCATGGAGACTAGAGAATCCACTCGTTTACTGCGGATGGGCTTTCTAAAAGTCTCTTCGTTGAGGGCGTCTTCCTTGCCCCGCCCAGTCTGCCCCTTAGCTCATGACTCTATTTGTTGTGTTTGTCTCTTGCCCTGGAAGCTCCCACCACCCCCAGCTGGCCCTGCCCCCGTGCTTGCATCCCTTACCTAGTGTCCGATGCCCACCACTCTCCTAACAACTTCAGGCAGCTCTGGATGCCCAAGCAGACTCCGGTGTTACTCGATTCCTGGAAAGACCATGCGGTAGGAAGAGTGGTTGGATCTTTCTATGATGCAGTTACTGATGACCATCACGTGGCCAGCAGCCTCCCTGCCTCCCAGTACCCCTGCCATTAAGGGGTGGGCCTTCCTTATGTCTCACAGCAGATAACACAGTACATTGTCATTTCTGAGCTTAGGTGAAGACACTGTGGCCTCTGCCAAGGATGCCTCCCCTCTCTGCTTGCTGTCTCTGAGGGGAACCAATTGCCACATTGTACAGTCCCACAGTGTGCAACTGCTGTGAGAAACTCCGATGTTCAGGTGCCCAGGAGGTCTCTCTCTCTGGGCAAGGGCAGCTTGAGGCTTCATCCTGTAACCATAAACCTGTTGTCATTTGGCACTCAAAATGCCAGTGGCTTAAGGGCATGATGGAGCAAGGCAAAGGGTTTATTTGGAAAGCCAGCAAACTCTAGATACAGATTATCAACATCTTGTCCCAGGGCTGCCGACACTGCCTTACTAAGAGTCATGGGAGTTTATCAGTTAGAGATGTTAGATGGTCAGATCTGACATGCTGGCTGGCGGGGGTTCTTTAAATCTAAAGTTGTTAATAAGAAAGTTACTAGGTCTATTTCCTAGGAACAGTCCATTCTGCGGTGGTTGGCAAAGATATAGAAGCTGTGTTTCCTCCAGAGAACAGAAGGGTGTAGACTACTCTCCCTGGAAAGACAAAGGGACATCCCACATCACGCTGTTTTAAACAGCTGGCTGCTTCTGCAGCAAAGATAGTGGGTTCATTTATTATTTCTCTGCCTTAGGGAAAGTCTGGCAGCCCGCAAAAAAAGTGACCCACAGACAGTCCCATTGAAAGTACAGTGGGTCCTCTCCCTACTGAGCCTTCAGATGAGACCCAGAGGCCCTGGACTGCCTGAGCCTGACTCCTGATCCATAGAAACTGGTGGATAATATCTTTGTTGTCTTCAACTGCTTGCTTAGGGGTAATTTTCGTGTGTGAGTGTAGCAACATGACTGCCGTGAAAAACTCCAGTGCTGATGCCTGTTTCATCCATGGGTCACAGTCTGCAAACCGTTCTCTCCATTCTTTTCTCCTTCGTTGGCTAGCTGCAGTGTGTGTACAGAAGCCTCTGAAGCCCCTGGGTCACACTGATGCAGTTTGTATGGGAAGGGCAGGATAAAGGTGTGGGTCTTCGTTTTCATAGACTGGCTTTCAAAACAAACTGTTTCTTAGCATCTTATGAAGTGGGTAATGGATTTTTAAAGGGCGATCACAGACTTACGGATCTAAACGTGTTCTGTTCCACTTCATTAAACACACCCTGTTGATAGCCAAACTATCCCTTCTTTATGCAGTGCAGCCGATCTGGGTCGATGCCTGAGTCAGTCCCCATGAACATTACCTTTGCCATGTTTGTGGCCTTGGTTCTCTAGCACGAAAAGACCTTCCGGTTCATCTTACACTCCTTCCATTCCAGGCTGCCTTTTAGAAGAGTTTCTCTCGCTCCACCGAGACCGAGGTGTGGACTTACGGGGAACTTGTCACTATTTGGTTAAGCCTTTGTGTCTAGGCTTTGTTAGTAGACAGAACTAAGAAATAGTTTGATTATTTTTAAGATAAGTATAAACAGGCACTTTTCGTTCAAATTCATATCCATACAATGTCTACTTAACCTCGTACATGATTATTCCACCCCAATCTCAGCAGTACTCAGTCATTCGATTCTTTCATCCCCAGGCACACAGCGCTAGGTAACAGGACCAAGTGTCAGCTGAAAATAGTGCAGATTTGTGTAATATTTGTACAGTTTTTTTTGGATTGTATTGATAGGTAGGCAAAACAGCATTTTAAATATTTGGAAATGATTATTGAAAAGAGCATTTTTCGGTCATTCTTCTTGCAAGCAGGCTGAAATGACTGGGTTTCATGATCCCTTGTAAGAGTGGGAGGGTTATGTTATCTACTGATACTACAAGTCAGCTAGTTTTGGTTTGCTTTTACTGCTAAGAATTCTTAAAATTTAATTTTGTAAGGCCTGGTGATACACACCTTTAACCCTAGCAGTCAGGTAGAGGCAAATGGATCTCTGAGTTCCAGGATGGCCTAGGTTTATATAGAGTTCTAGGCCAGCCAGAGCTACATAGTGAGACCCTGTTTCAAACAAAACAAAACAGCAGCAACCATGAAACCACAGAGCTGGAGAGATGGCTCAGAAGTTAAAAGCACTTGCTCTTCCAGAGGACTGAAATTTGGAACTGAGCACCAATATTGAGTGGCTCACAATGTTTGTTTGCTTCCATGAGGACCAGCCTCAGGACTTGAAGGGGATCCATGGAGTCAGCGTACTACGACTTTTTATCTGAGGAGTAAGGGGAAAGACGCTCACACGCTCTTGATGGCTTCCTTCCTCTGTATTCTTTATTCTGTGTTCTCTATTCTCTTTTCTTATCTCTGTCCAGAAATGTTCCTTCTGTCTCTCTCGATGTTTTCCTTCTAATTCTCTTTATTTTTTCCCTTACAGTTTATATGCCCCAGCAAAATCTTTCAAGCAATCTAAAAATTACAATGTGGTTACATTCTGTGTTTCAAGTGAATGATTACAATTGAATACAAGTAAGAAACATGTTTTTCATTTCCCTTACATGATTTGACTTTTAACGTATCACAGGTGAAAAACAAGTTGTCCCAAGAACCCACGTACATTCATAACCAAGCAACTTGTTATAGATTAACAGAGTGTAAGCAAGCAAGGTATTCTTCTCAGCCAGTTTTTTTACTGGCAGGCTGCATTTTGAGGTTACAAAGAAAGAACCAATCATTTATTTATTTATTTTGAAAGGTAATCTTATAAGGAATCACAAACCTAAACTTTTATACATGAAAAACAGTCAGCTTTACTTTGAATCTTTAGGGTGCATACCCACTCTCCAATAGTTTTTTTTTTATATCAGGAGATTGAGGGCAGAAATGGGTACAAGGAATTAATCATCATCTTTCATCACCAACCAATCCTCAAAAGGAAAGTACATCAGCTAGTAATAATGGGGCTGCTTTGTTTTTTGATCCCCAACCTCAAAGCTATTATCGAAACATCTAATCTAACCTGAAGTTATTTTAAGGCTTTGTTTCCACTGTGATGAACACCAAAATCTGTGAGCGCATCTTTCAACATCAAGATCAAAAGAATTCAAGCCAGCCTGGCTCCTGGGTTTTATTTGTTTTCCTTAATCATTAACCTGAACTGCGATCTATGCAGCTCCATAGGTAAAACTCATAAGCACTAGCTTATGATACACTAACTCATAATATATTTCCTTTTATTTATTTTCAATCATCAAAACTCTATTTAAACTAATATTATTATCAATTAGACAGTACAGATTAGGAAGAAATCATAATAACCCACAGGTAAAAATGCCCAGTAGAATGGGATGTTTCCATGAGATAAACACACTACATTACAGGCAGTGGGGATCTCCCCATACCCATTCACACCATGCCAGATACCAGAGAAAGATGGCAGCAGCAACCATGTAAAGGCACAGCAGAGGCAAAAGACACTCTGGGTCTGGTGGCACAGGCATGTTTTCCCAGGCTGACCTTGAGGTTAATACTGGGAAATCACAACTTCAAGGCCTGCCTGGGAAACACAGTAAGATCCTGTATAAAAATAAAAGTTAAAAGGAGGACTTGGGTTATAGATCAGGGGTAGAACACTCATTGAGCATACATGAAATTCCAGTACATTCCATCAAACCCATATACATACATACATACATACATACATACATACATACATACATACACATGCTTAGAAATAGATTTGTTTTTGTTTTTCTAGGTAGAGTTCCTCTGTGTAGCCCTGGCTGTCCTGGAACTCGCTCTGTAGACCAGGCTGGACTTGAACTCAGAGATTCACCTGCTTCTGCCTCCCGAGTGTTGGAATTAAAGGTGTGCATCACCACCACCCAGCTTAAGAAGAGATTTTTTTTTCTCTTTTTTGGTTTTTGGTTCGAGACAGGGTTTCTCTGTGTAGCTTTGGAGCCTTTCTTAGAACTCATTCCATAGCCCGGGCTGGCCTTGAACTCACAGAGATCCGCCTGCCTCTACCTCCCCAGTGCTGGGATTAAAGGCGTGCGCCACCACCGCCCAGCAGGAGTAGATCTTAGACACAGACTATCCTCTTGCTTCTTACAGCTGTGCAATGCTCCATGGCACCAGAATCCTTCCTTCAACCAGAGCCCCACAGATTGACGTTTGAGGCTTAGTGGTCACTACCATATGCTCATCACCTTCTCACTGTCTGTGGTAGATTCCTGGATAAGGGGTTTTGGGGTCAAACAATAATGGCAGCTCTCATTTTGCTCAACATGCTCAAGCTCCCCCACCCCCAGAGGTTTGTAATATCTTAGAAATCGATGAGTCATAGCAGAGGAAGTCACTCTGAGATTGCTTTCAGACTCTTGGACTTGCCCTTTTGAGGGAACAGTAGTCATGGCACTGCAGAGAGCTGGTAATTTGTATCAGTCTTTCTTGATTATGCTGGATACCTTTTTGGTATCTGCTTCTGCTTCCATTTCTACCGTCAGCCACATCTTGCTCAGCCTCAGAGGAAGTGTCTCAGAGAGCTGGTGGCCCTGGGGTAGAGGAAAGGGTGACGTGAGAACTCTCAGCTCTGTGTTTCTCAAGAGGGCTGCTTCAGTGTGTCTGGCGTACTGATGAAGCCAATTCCTGGCCCACCCAAGATATATTACCTTAGTCTGCCCAAGCAGCAGGCTGATGTCCTGATGGGGGAGATCGAAAAGTCCCTCACAGAGAGACTGGCCCCTCCCTCTTGCCCAGTGTCAGCTTCTGGGTGGTGACCATTCCACTTGGAGAAGAGTGAGATGTTCACTATACACAACTCTAATGAGCTGGCTTGTTTTTGTTTTTGTTTTTGTTTTTTGAGACAGGATTTCTCTGTGTAGTCCTGGCTGACCTAGAACTCACTCTGTAGACCAAACTGGTCTCTGAACTCACAGAGATCCACCTGCCTCTGCCTCCTGAGTGATGGGATTAAAGGTGTGTGTTCCACCACTGCCTGGCCTGAGCTGTCATTTTTGTCCCACCAGATTTCTTTAGTCTGAGGTCTATGTCACAGTTCAGGACCTATGAGCTTTTTGCCAGAAGCCTGTCAGTTTTCTGGGTGAAGGGAGTCGCTAGAGGAGCCCTCAAACTAGAGGGGTGAGCGGGGAGGACTCGCGGCTAGAAAGGTACAGAGTGTGCATGAAACTCCCTGAGCCTGAGGAAACACGGCCCACCCATGGTTAGAGGGCTGTGGTGGACGACAGCATCCCCAGCAGTGGGGCTAGCGTGAGGTCAGAAGCCAGTCTTCCAGTCAGAAAAAAGAGGAAGGAGGGCAGAGAGTGTGAACAAGCAATTCAAAGGCAGCAAAGAGGTGGTGAGGCTCTGAAGAGGCGGGAACCTGTGGCCTGGCTAACACCCAAGGTCCCATCCACTGTCCCGGAGGGAGTCCCAGAAGGGTGTGTGACGGCACTGAAACCGAGCAGCACCTTGGGAAGGCCCTGGAGCAGAAGAGCACTGCCTGAGGTGAGTGAGTGAGTCACCAGGGTAAAGGGACTGGAGGTCAGCATCTGAGCCGGCACCTGCCCTCAGCCCGTGGTTTTGACCTAAACCCTCTGTGGGCACCAAGGGACAAGGGGACAGGAGGTTCCTAGAAGAAAGGATAACACCTGTGTCTCTCTGGCATAGATTCACTGCTGGAGGTGGGTGCTGGGCTCCTACAGTAAAGGGATGAGTGGGGAGGAAGGAGAGTGAATGCTACCGCTACCATTCAGAACCCCCTCACAACACAGGAGCCCCTCGGGACTTACTTAGAACTCTTGAAAGCGCCCCTCAGGGACTCTCTCAGGATGTCCACAAAACCCTCTTAAGACTACCTCAGGGTCCTCTCAGACCTCATTGGTGTCTCCTCAGGACCTCCTCAGGATACCCTAGAACCCTCAGGATTACTTCAGGATCTCCTCAGAGTGCCTCAGAATCTCTTCAGGACTCTCTCAGGATGTCCCCGGGACCCTTTCATATCGATCCCCTCATAACTCTCTTAAAGCCCCCTCAAAACTCCTTTAGCTAAGGGCCTCATTCAAGACTCTTGGAGGATTCTTTGGGTCCTCACCATGTCCCTTGACCATCCTATGTTAGCTTGTTCCTAACAAACCTCTCAACCCCATGGTCTATGGAAATCCCACCTGTAAGGACCATGGAACTAGCATGGCTGGAGGCCAGAGCTGCCCACTGAAGGATCTGTGCATCAGCTCCAGGTGCTGGTTAAGATGGAAGAGAGGCCGAGAAGATGGAGAGGCCGATGTGGGCAAGGCCACTCAGCCAAACCAGGGCTGTAGTCATTATACCTGTGAATGCACTAACTAGCCACAGGTGGAGTGAGAGGTCCGGCTTCTGGGAGAAGAGTCCCGAAGGGGCTTTTAGCATCACCCAGGAGAGGCAGCCAAGGTACAGCAGAGCCAAAGCCATCCAAGGGAGAGTGACACCCAGGAGAGGCAGCCAAGGTACAGCAGAGCCAGAGCCATCCAAGGGAGAGTAAGTATCTCTGAGTGGGAGGATCTACCTTCATCTCCAGGAAGCCTCCATGTATTCAGAGAGCCAGCGACTTTACCCAAGGACTGTGGGTCCCTGGAGTCTCAGATATGGCTGCTAGAGCATGACCCCAGTGCCCCTCTTGGACCTAAGATGGGTTCCCTTTGCCTTGGCCATGTTTTTGTTGACGTTATCATTTTGAATTAGCCTGAGTGGAAAACACAAGCATGTTTGTGTGGTATGACACCAGCATCTAAGAGAGTGAGTGAATCCAGGCCTAGCCAGCCTTTGCTCTCTCAGCTCCCTACTCCCACCCTGTCTTAAGCCGTAGCTTTGTGGAAGGCATGCACGGATAAATGATTGTGTGAGTGGGTGACACAGCTCTCAGAAGCCGTATGGCACTTTGGTTTAGGAAAAGATAGAGAAAGTGGCTGCTGCTAACTCAGCCCCCTCAAGTCACCTCACCCCTGCCACAAACCAAATCTCTTTCCGTGGTCTAGGTTCTTGCTGCCATAGCAGGAAGCTGGAGGAGCCTGAGGCGGCTTCTTTGTTCAGGAAGGCCAGGAGAGGGGGGGCGCCGCCATCAAGGGGCTACATAGGGCAAGTCTTAGATTGAAGGGACCCCACAACAAAGCCACTGGCCTTGTGGCATCATGTCCTTCAACTCTGTGGCCACTTTGCCTAAATAACGGATGGACTTCGCCATTCATGGACCATCTCACGGCTGTACACTCATTCCTTCATTCATGTAACCCTGCAGAAATTTTCAAATGCACAGAAAAGTCGGGGGTAAGGCAGAGATAACAGGGTCCCAGCCGCCCATCCCCACAGGGCCACCTCTGTCGCAGCTGCTTAATGAAGATCCCACTCCCCCCAGCCTTACTCTGCCAGGGACTTTCAGGAGACTTGCAGATCCCGCCACTACCTCGGATACTTGAGTGTGTATTGCTAGCAGACGAGAGTTCTGGGAGTGTTCGTCTCCAGATAAAAGTCTGGGCCGTGCCATAGGCTGCCTGGCAAGGCCTACAGAGGCAAGGACCAAGAGGGAAAACCAGGTTCTGCGGCTGGAGGTGAGAGCCACAGCCTGGTGCTTAACTGTGTCTTGTCAAGACCATCCCGCGGAGGAGACAAAGGCCCAAAACCAAAGAGGAGGACAGAAGCAGGGCCAGAACCATCCAGAAGAACAATGTGCCATGGGAAATGCCCAGCGGTCTCAGTGGAGAGCTGGGGAGAGCTGGAGGAGACAGCTGATGAAAGGCGGCGTCCCTGAGGCTAGGCCCTGCTGAGGGGTTACTGGGTCCAAGGCGGGAGGGAGTGGATGGGGCGAGAGTGTGCCCAGGGGGTTTCACTGGTAACTCCTGGAATCGATATGAGGTTGGATGCTGGGGGCTTTCAGACAGCAGGGGAGGCTTCTGGGCAGTAGTTTACTGAGGAGGTGGAAAGTTTGGGGTCCTGAGATGGTGAGGGGCTTCCGTTCAAGTGGGGCTCGAGGGTGTTACCATTTCTGTCCCCCTGTTGTCCTGTCAAGTGGGGACAGGACTTGTGGAATAAAGGGAGGTGGCCTCAGCAGGCTGAGCGCTTGTGTTGGAGGACCTGGCATGAGAGCGGAATGGGAAGTAAGAAAGGCTGAACCGTCTGGGGCCAATGGCTGAGTGGGGCTCACAACCCTGGGTGTCGTCTTTCCACTCTGCACCCACCTCTTGTGGATTCCAGTCCGTAAACCCATCAGCAGAGTAACATTAGAAGCAGGATCATGTCTTTGCTGACTTTGGGCCAGCCAGTGGGGGAGGGGACCTTGTTCTGTGAAGAGGGAACGGAAAGTGCCAACATACAAGTGGGAGAGAGCTCACATCCTCTCTGCTAGCCTTACCTTGCACAGTCAGGGTCAAGGACACAGAGGATCCTGCCTCCTGCGGCTGGGTCATTTGTGTTCGGCTAAATGGTCACTAGGTGGGGCATAGCACCTAAGAGGACCCTAAAATAGACTCCAAGAAAAATCAGTGCTCGAGGCATTGTCTTTGTAAGACAAATGCAAAAATACCTGTGTAGATCATTGTCAGCTGTTGTAGAATATTATTTTAAGGTGTGTTACTTTTGTTTATGTTGCAATTGTTTAACTCTGTGAAGCTGTGTTGCTGTACCTGTCTAAAACACCTAATGGTCTAATAAACAGCTGGACGGCCAATAGTGGGGCAGGAGAGAGAAATAGGTGGGACTGGCAGGCAGAGAGGATAAATGGATGGAGAGAGGAAAGAGCAAGAGAACAGGAGAGGGGGACACAGGGCCAGCCACCCAGCCACCCAGCCAGCACTGGAGTAAGAAAGAAAGATATACAGAAATAGAGAAAGGTAAAAGCCCATAGGCAAAAGGGAGATAGGATAATATAAAGTTAAGAAAAGCTGGCAAGAAACAAGCCAAGTTAAGGCCGGGCATTTATAAGAAAGAAAATGACTGTGTGCATTATTTTATTTGGGAGCTGGGTGGTGGGCCTCCCAAAGAGTAAAGAGCAAAACCAACCAACAACAGTCAACATTTTAGACAAAGACAGGCTCACCCCTAGTGTTCCATTTGCCTTCGGCACTAGGTTGGCCTGGGGAGGTGGGTGGAAGGTGAGGCTCCATCCAACTTCTAACTCAGGTTCTGGAGGTGGCCCCCGTACTCTGGATCCTCAAGAGGAGGGCATTGCACTCCAACTGCCTGCAGGCCTGAGCACTGTCTTAGTTAGTGTTCTTTGCTGTGAAGAGACATCATGACCATGGCAGCTCTTATAAAAGGAATCATTTAATTGGGGGCTCGCTTACAGTTTCAGAGAGTCAGTCCATTATCATCATGGCGGGGAGCATGGCGCTGGAGCAGTATGCTGGCTCCAGCTATATGGAGCTACATGCTGATCCAGAGGCAGAGAGAGAGAGAGAGAGAGAGAGAGACAGAGAGAGAGAGAGAGAAAGAGAGAGAGAGAAGAGATAGGAGAGAGAGACTGACTGGGCCTGGTGCGGGCTTAGCAGGTTCAGCATATGTGAAGAAGGTGAAGGCTGCCGAGGCAGGGCCCTGGCTGGGGCAGGCAGGCCTCAGGGAGGGAGTACGGCCCAGGAGTTGAGGCTGGTAGAGGCAAGAGGCACCAGTCAGTCTGCAGATATGGCCCTGAGGCTGCCCAGCAGGGACAGTGTAGACTTGGCCAGGACCCTGAAACCTGACCAGCAATGGCCAAGGTCTCTGAGACCTGGGGATCTAAAGCCCCTGCGAAAAGGGCTGGGCACCCCCATAGGGCAGCCTGGGTAGTGGTGTCCTGAGTCGCCTGCAGAACCCAGTTTAGAGTACAAGTGGCTTGGTGGGGTGTAGAGACAGGGTCGAGGGCAACTTGTAGCCTGTGCAAGAGAAGATGGTGGCTTAGAGCCCACTGTAACCTCCGCATGCTGAGCATCTTCCTGGGATACGCTGGCCTCTAGCTCACCAGGCTACTGCTGGAGGGAAGCCCAGTGGGGAGGGGAGAGAGGTCTTGGTATTGCTGTCCCACCTATCTATCCAGAGGTAAGAAACTCCTGGAGTGGTGCCCTGCCCTGTGAGCCAGTCCACAGGACAGTAGGGGACTCAGCAGCACCTTCTCCAGATCCTGTGGCCAGAGGTTGAGGTTTCTGAGGAGGCAGAAGGTCAGGAGTGGCCTGTCTGCATTTGTCTGTGGGCCGACTGAGCCAGGCCTGCTTCTGCCGTCTGTCAGGTAGGGATACGTGACAACTGGCAAACACATCTTCATGAGCATGGAGGAGAGGGAACATTGCTGCCTCTGGCCAGGGAGCAGGGGATAGGGTGCCGTTTCGTGACCACGGATACTGTGGGGGCCTGCCCAGTCGTGATAAAAAAAGAATGAAGTGAGCTAAGGAAGAGGAAGCATCCCAGGGTGGGACTGAGCTGCCCGGGGAACTATTTCAAGTTGTTTCTAGAGCAAATGCATTCTTTGCTGTTTTTCTGTAGGTGTCCTCAGAGGTGACAGGTACCAGCTTCCCTTCCAGAAATCCCCGCTTTTCAGCTCAACCTCAGGACTGGCGTAAGCAGTGCAGACAGCAAGGGGCGGGGAGCAGCCACCTCCCTGCTGCTGTCGTCAATAAGCCCACAGCCTACTCAACTTACAGTGGCAGGCTTAAGACAGACAGCCGTGAGGCTGGCCGTCCTCAGCCCCAGCGAGACCAGGTGTGTGACATGATGGTTAGCTGGCTGGGGCTTCCACATGGGGCAGAGATGCAT
Organism: Peromyscus attwateri; assembly: GCA_902168425.1. Classification (NCBI taxonomy): domain Eukaryota; kingdom Metazoa; phylum Chordata; class Mammalia; order Rodentia; family Cricetidae; genus Peromyscus; species Peromyscus attwateri. The sequence goes on along the minus strand of CABHPP010074682.1, from coordinate 12,239 downwards.
GGGACTTATCACATTTGATGGTGCCAGGCTGGAGTCTATCAGATGAATGAGGATGGACTGGGATCTGTCAGATGGGTAAGGCAGGGTGGCAGAGCTTTGTCAGATGAGGGGGTGGGTGGGGTTTGGCTGGGATCTGTCTGTCAGATAGGTATGCTTGAGCACAGTTGGGACTGGGCTGGGGACTTGGATCCTCAGGGTAGGCTTCTTGAGGGACCTGGCAGAAGTACTTACACCCAGGACCAGTGCACTATTCTCCGTAGGGGTTGAGGTGAGGGGATGACATGAGCCGCAGGGACGGAGTAACTCGGGATGTTTCTGGGCTTTGGTGCCTCCCTCATCGCGACTCCAAAGTCTGTTTTGTAGGTGGTGTCTTGCACTTGAAAACTAGAAAAGAAAGTAACTGTTTTTGCCTTTGAGAGGAGCAGTGAGTTTCCAGCCACATGCCTTCTGTGGGGCCTGGGGCATTTCCGTAGGGGTCCAGGCTCCAGCACTTGTGGTTTTGAACCTCTGCTGTATCTAACTGATAGTCCCTTATTCCTGTCCCCAAAATCTCAGGTAGTGGGTGGGGCCCCCAGGCCTGATTATGAACAGACAAGCACTCAGGGGTCTGTGGGTCCCCATCCAGACATCAGGATGGGTGAGGGACAGGCTCGGGTGGGCTCAGGCTTTCCGTCTGCCCCCACAGACTTCTTTCCTGGATGATCGGGCCTGAACCCCTAGGGTAGCCTTCTGCTTCTCCATAAGGGGGCTTGATCTTGCCCAGGGAGGTGAAGGAAAGGGCCTTCGCGGTACACAGCTGGCTCCCCTTCTCATATCAGCTCCATATTTCACCCCAGGTAGGAAGTTACTTGCCTGAAAACACCATTTCCCCAACCCAGCAGCCAATGGCAGCTTCTCCAGACCGAGCCGTGAGCATCCCAGCACTGGCTGTGTGGCAGACGCCGAGTGCTGGTTGAGGGCAACCCACCTGCAACTCTGAGGCAATTGGGATTGTCTGGCTACAGTCCCCTGTGCGATACTGAGGCAAGGCCAGGACATGGGCTGGCTGTCACTGGGTCCTGGGACTTGATATCCTGAACTTTGCAAGGAGGTGTCCTGAAGGATCAGGCTTCCCTGAGCAGGGTGCTTCTTCTCAGCTGTGTGTGCGCCTTAACCTCTTGGAACGTTGAATCCTTCTTCCTTAGGGTCTTGTGTTATCTTTAAAATAGACAGAAGGTTTGACCTGACCCTACAAAATTCTGGGTCATGTTGAGACTAACCTGAAAATTCCAAGCTTGGGTATGTAACAAGAGGCCTCCATATAGCCATGTGGGACAGTGGACATTAGGGAGGGGCCAAGCAGTGGCCCCATATCTCACAGACACAGGTTTCAGGCAGCTGAGAAGCCAGGCTGCCCCTTCCAAGCCTGGAGGCAGAGAGTGAGAGTGTGTGTGGGCGGGGCTATGTTTTCAGGTGAAGGGGCCTCAGGTGGGAGCCCAGCTGCTGGCAGCATGGAGCCCTTCCCCATAGGCAGCCCAGGACCCATTCTGTCCAGCTCCTGGATACTGAACGAATCCCAGGGACATGTTCTGCTGGAGGCCCCACAGGTTGCCTCTGGGAGAGTGTATCTGGGAGTGAAGGGCAGACAGGAAGGACCATCTTAGTAGTCAGTACCAGGGCTTTTGAGGAACGTCCTCAGAGTTCAGCCTGGCTCAGGGTCCCCCCAGGGGCCTCAGAACCCTGAGTTGTATGAAAACAAACAAACAAACAAACAAACAAACACAAACTGCAGAGCAGGGCTCATGAATCTGTGATTGCTGGCAGTCAGTCCATTCTAATCTGGCAGATACGGAATCTAGACACAAAAATATGATAGCAAAATATTCAGCTCAGCTGGAGTCTGTGCCTGGCTTCTCTAATGGATTGTGGCCTTGTAGGTTCCCTGGGGACCAAAGAGGAAATGAGCCGCGGCCCAATCTAGCATGCATTAACCTCCCTGTCTGCAATCACTGGGCTGGGTGCTTGTCCATTTCCGGTGTGGGGAAGGAAACATGCCTTCCACTTTTCCAAGGCAGATGGCATCTTAGGCCTGACTCTCCCTGGTGAACAGCTCTTCCTCGCCTCTGTCATCTTCCCCAGTAGGAAGCCCCTGTAGTAAAACCTAGACCCATGACTCACCCAATCCTGCAGCCCTTCCTGATCCTGGTACCCAGCAAGGAACAAGGGGGTGAGCCGGGTGTCCAGTGTGCCTGGGCTCAGCGCTTGCCGGCGGTTTCTTGAGTTAGCTCCCACCTAATGTTGTGGAGTCACACCAGCACCCCTATGGTGGGGTAGCCGAGGCTGGCCCGACAGTAGGATGAGATGGGGAGTCTGATTGTCATACCAACTGCCATACCCTAGATGCCAGGCGACTGCCCAAGCCTACCTGGGTGGGGCTTGATGAACTCAGTAACCCTCCTGGGCCTCATTGTAGAGAGCAGACAGGGGAGTAAAGGGCCAGTGTAGACAGTGGAGGGTGGCCTTGGGGGCATTCGTGACAATGGAGTGGCATGGGCCTCTGAGTGTATCCAGGTCCTGGAGGGACAGGGCTATGACCACTGGGAACTGTGTACCTCTGAGCTCAAGGTGGACACCCTGATCTCGGACATGAGCTTGGGATTAGTCCCTGGGCTGATGCATGTCTGGTGGTGGCACCGCAGAAGTTTCCACAGCTTTTCCAGAGGTGATCTCAAGTTATATAAACCCACTGTGGTCCTGTGCTTCAGGGACAGACCGGGCAGAGTGGGTGCTGGCCATATCTGTGAATCAAATGTAGGTGTCTTCTTGCAGCCAGATTGGGGGCAGAAAGCTGCAAGGCCCAGCCTTGGGATCCTTGGGCCCATAGGTGGGGCTGCCTCTGAGGCCTCCCTGCTGAGAACTGCATGCTGAACGAGGCTGGTAGGCATCAATCTCCACCCAGGACTTGAACTCTGGAGAGTTGGAGGCTTCCTGGACTGGACCTATAGACACTCCTTCCACCTTTCCTCTCCCCTGCAACAGATTGGTCTGAGGAGAGAAAGGCTAGGGAGAGATGGAGGAGTCATGCTGTTTCTAGTTTGGGGCTGCTCACTGCAACATTAGGTCTTCCTACATCTCTGGAGTCTTTGGTTTCCCTACCAGTCCAGTAAGAAAAGGTTAGGCCTCGAGGGTGACGTTGAGATTTTTATAGTTTCTATGGTTTCTTTGGAAAGGGGAGTTTCACAGTGTGGTGCTCCAGAATTTCTGTACCGAGGTGGGCAGGCCTTGGGACAGGGATGGGGCCTTACCCTGGGGCTCCTCCTTCTACCTACCCTCACTGACTTTCTGACCCTCCTGCAGCCCCAAGACCATGAATGCAATTTGCAACAGCAACAGCACGTGGCCTGATTCGATCACCTACATCTTCACCACCTACTCAGCCTTGCTGCTGGTGCTGGGCCTCCTGCTCAACGGCCTGGCACTCTGGGTATTCTGCTCTCGCATGCACCAGTGGACAGAGACCCGCGTCTATATGACCAACCTGGCTGTGGCTGACCTCTGCCTGCTCTGTTCCTTGCCATTCATGCTGTACTCCCTGAAAGACACTTCAGACACACCAATCTGTCAGCTCTCACAGGGTATCTACCTGGTCAATAGGTACATGAGCATAAGCTTGATCACGGCCATTGCTGTGGACCGCTATGTGGCAGTGCGGCATCCGATACGTGCCCGTGAGCTGCGGTCCCCACGACAGGCTGCCGCAGTGTGTGTGACCCTCTGGGTGGTAGTGGTCATCTCCCTGGTAGTGCGCTGGCGCCTGGGGCTGCAGGAGGGTGGTTTCTGCTTCAGGAACCACAGCCGACAAAACTCTGGCACCATCGCTTTCTCGCTGCTGGGCTTCTACCTGCCACTGGCCATAGTGGTCTTCTGCTCTTGGCAGGTTGTGACTGCGCTGGCGCAGAGGCCAACCACTGATGTAGTGCAGGCAGAGGCCACCCGCAAGGCCACCCACATGGTCTGGGCCAATTTGGCTGTGTTTATCTTCTGCTTCCTGCCGCTGCACGTGGTCCTGACCGTGCAGTTCTCCATGGGCCCGAACACCTGTGCTGCCCGTTTTATCTTCAGACGTGCCCTGTCCGTCACAAGCAGACTCTCAGATGCCAACTGCTGCCTGGATGCCATCTGTTACTACTACATGGCCAAGGAGTTCCAAGATGCATCCATGTCAGCCATATCCTCCAATACCCCCCACAAGAGCCAAGATTCTCAGAGCTTGACTCTCACCTAGAAGTGAGCATGTGCCAGGAACCAGAGGAACCTGTGATATTAGCAAGGAGCCCCCAAATCTGCCTGAACATGATGTGGGTTTTGAACACTCTAGGAAGCTCAGGTGGCCTGGAGAGGCTGTATCTGCTCCCTGGACCAACTTGAAGGATCCTGGAACAAGACCACATACTTGCCACTCCAGATCTAGAACCCCTGAGGCACCAGAATGGGACCTTGGTGGCCAGCCACTGGGTTTAGAATAGAGATCTGTCCTGGGGATGGTCCTAGAAGGGCCCTCGGTGTCACCCAGATGCAAGTGGTGAGAGGCAAAGAAGGAACATAGAGCTCAGAGAGCCAGGAGACATCTTCTGAGAAGACTCTCTAATGGCTGCTTCCTTGAGGGACCACCAGACTTCACACCTCCTATATGGTTAGGCAGGAGGGCTGTCTTCTACGGCACATGGCTGTCGATGTTGCTCTGTATTCAGAGGGGGTTCCAGCTCAGGAGACCCAATGATCATAAAGCTATGTTCAGCAGTAACACACTGCTGATGAAGCCCTGAGCCTCCTGGTGGTGTTTCCATTGATAGTGGGCCTGTTGATCACATGGCCAATGGCTGTAGTAGTGGTCTGCTGGAATTTGTTGTGAAGAAGATTGACATTTGGCCTGGTACCTGCATTCTCTGGGTGTGTGGCCTCAGGCTGCAAAGGGGCTCCACAGACCAGCATCAGCTACAAAGCCAGATCACTTTTGGAGTGTGATAGCCCTGGGCTTTCTCTCTCTGTGCTTTATTTTTTTGTCTTGACTCAAATGCTGTGGCCACACCTGGAGCCAGAGCCCACAACTAGGGGTTGCCCACCACACTCCAGACTTCTACTTCATCCAGCTCTTACTGCCTAACTGTCCCCTATTTGTTATGACCTTTTCTGCAGAAACCAAAAGTCTGCTCACCCTCCAGATACCAAAGAAAGGATTCCATCCAAGTATAGACTGGCGAAGCAGTTTACTGGAGTTACTTACAAAAGCATGGAGACTCCATGGTGGTTCCACCACTCCATGGTGGCTCCATCACTCCATGGTGACTCCACCACTCTATGGTGGCTCCATCACTCCATGGTGGCTCCACCACTCCATGGTGACTCCACCACTCCATGGTGGCTTCATCACTCCATGGTGGCTCCATCACTTCATGGTGGCTCCATCATTGAAAAGTCCCACTCAACATGGGTGACAGCTCACAAAAACTGCACCAGTAGATTACCAGTCCCTAGGAAACTTCCACCTCATATATACCTGGACACCCACTCCAGACAAGATACGGATGGGGGTCTGAGGGAGCGGTGGCTGGAACCTCAGGTCCGCTGACCCTCATGTCCCTCTAAGAGGGAATGCTGACAGCTTCATGCCCAAGTGCTGTGGGATGTTCTGTATGGCAAATGTGTTGCTCTATGCCAATCTGTTTAGCACAGTAGTATTTTCTTATTTCATTGCCATGACTATGAGCCAAGGTGTTCAGTGGATGGAAGCAGCAATCTTCTTGCTCATGGTTGATGATCTTGCTAAGCCAGAGGAAGTGGCTTTCCAACCACACTCTACTACTCTTCCTTCAGCTCTCACGTTCTTTCCACCCTCGGCAATATTCTCTGAACCTTCACCTTAGAGGGATGATGCATCTCTATAATCTATAAAATATATACTATACGTGTGTGTGCCTCTGGTTCTTTTCTGAGTATCATGCTTCCAGACTATAAGAACAGACACTTATTCTAAGTGGCCTGACCTTGGTAGAAGAAACAAACCTCAGGAGGGGAAGAAATGGATCCCTCGGGGCCCCCGCAGCACCTCCTAGTGTGTGGCAGTAGCTTCTGCCCACAGCACCAGCAGAGTGCTTGCCCTGATGAAGACAGCACTCTACCCTGCTCATCCTCTTTGTAACCACAGTTCTAGGGGGACATCCCATGCTCCCCTAGGCTAGGCTTGGCCATCTGGCCTGATGATGCAGAAGAAATGGATGGGAAGTGAAGGGCAGAGTCTTCCCACAAAAGCTGCAAAGTTAGCATGCTAAAAACCATGAAACAGTGAGAAGGCTCATCCGGCAGGGGCGCTTGCGACCAAGCCCGACAACCTGAGTTCAATCCCTGGAACCAACATGGTGGTAAGAGAGAACCATATCCCACAAGTTGTACTCTGGCCCCACACATACCCAAAATAAATAAATAAATATTTAAAAAAAACATAGTAGAAAACCCTGTTGGCAAAGAGGAAGACTGAACCCCATACCACTACTGGCCAAGGTCAACTAGAACTGGCCAAGGTCAGAGCCTCTGGAGTACATGCTGGGACCCTCCAGAACATCTGAAGGTGACCTCTGACTTGTTAAAAACTGATGCGACAGAGCATTCGTGAGAAAGCTCATGTTATACAAATAACTTCCCCAAAGCCCATTCTGTGTTTACTGGCTGGTTTTGTTTCATGTTGGTTTGTCAACTTGACACAGCTCATCTGAAAAGAGGGAACTACAACTGAGAAAATGCCTCAGACTGGCCTGTAGGCAATCCTGTTTTCTTGATGATTAAATGATGTGGGCTCTATTCATAATAGCCAGAAATTGGAAACAACCTAGATGTCCCTAAACAGAAGAATGGATAAAGAAAATGTAGAACTTTTACACAATGGAGTATTACTCATCCATTAAAAAAAATGACATCATGAAATTCACAGATAAATGGGTGGAACTAGAGAAAAATCATCCTGAGTGAGGTATCCCAGACCCAGAAAGACAAATCTGGTATGTATTTGCTTATATGTGGATATTAGCTAGTAAGTCAATGATAACCAAGCTACACTCTAGAACTACGGAGAGTAGGTATAGAGTAAGGAAGCAGGGGGTGACAGACAGATAGATTCATTAGGAAAGGGAGATAGATAGTTATGGATGGATGGGGGCGCTGGAATAGGAGAGATATAGTGGTATTCTATTTGTACTGAAATGTGATTTTATTTGTATGTTAATAAATAAAGTTGCTTAGGGGTCAGAGCTATTAGCAAGCCATAGCGAAAGCCAGGGCGGTGGTGGTGCACGCCTTTAATCCCAGCACTTGGTAAGCAGAGCTAGGTAGATCTCTGTGTGTTCAAGGATACAGCCAGCATTGGAGACACACGCCCTTGATCTCAATACCAACCATAGAAAACTTGGGAGGTCTGTACAGAGAGACTGTGACGAGACAGCCACGTAGTTAGTTTATAACCAATGAGAAGGAAGAAACAGGACTCCTTATAAGACAACCGCACAGGAAGAAACTCCCCTTTCGGAGAAGTCTCTTGGCGGGAGAGTCTAGCTGGCGGAAAGCGGGTAAGGCTTCTAGCTCTGACCTCTTGGGCTTTCACCTTTACATTGGCTCTGTGTTTCTTATTTAATAAGGCGGTCGGTTACATCTACAGAGAATCAAGTGGGTAGGGAGAGGAGAGGAGGGATGAGGGAAGGAATGTGGGGAGAGACAGCTAAAATTAAGGGCAATTTGAGATCAGTGTTGAAACCTAATACAGTAAAAGCTTCCTAAAATATATACACATATGAAAGTGAGCTAAATGAAATCGCCAAATAATGGGGATGACAGAGTCCCAAAAGGCCATCTCTTGTCACCAAATGAAGTTTCCAGTATAGGGATTGGGTTACAACCCAGGCTGTTGCTGTCCACTAACTGACAGCAAGACCTCAACACCTACACAACTCATTGAACATGGAGAAGTCGAGCTGGTGCCTACCTAGAGCCTTCACCCCTACATTCTAGCATGTTTGGTACAGGAAGGTACTCTGCACACTAGCAAAGAGAAACATAAACACCAAGTCAGCCACAAACCCTTTGATCTAGAGCGGTGTCCTGCCTGAAAGATACGCTAGGGCAATAGTGGCACAAACCTCGTGGGAGTGACCAACCATATCTGATTTGACATAAGGCCCACTCCTTGAGATGGAGCCCAAACCCAACACTACTTGGGTGACCAAGAACCAGAGACTAGATGGCCCAGGGATCTAAGTTAAAACCAAACACTACTGTTCTAAAAAACAACAACAAGACAGCAGCAAAATGACTCCTAATGACATTCTGCTATACTCATAGATCAGTGCTTTGCTCAGCCATCATCAGAGAAGCTTCCTCCTGCAGCAGTGGGAGCAAATACAGAGACCCACAAACAGACATTATGCGGAGAGTGACAGACCTTGGAACACTAAGCCCTAAATGGAATGTCTCTATCAAATCTCTCCTCTTAGGACTCAGGGAACCCTGAGAAAGAGGAGGTAGAAAGAGTGTAAAAGCCAGAGGGGATGGAGGACATCAAGGAAACAAGGTCCTCTAAATCAGCATGAGCAAACTAATATGAACTCACAGAGACTGAGGCAGCATGCACAGGGCCTGCATGGGTCTGCACGAGTCTGCACCAGGTCCTCTGTGTATATATTGTGGCTTTGGTTTTTGGGGTTTTTTTTGTTTGTTTGTTTTGTTTTTTTGGTTTTTTCGAAGCAGGGTTTCTCTGTGTAGCTTTGCGCCTTTCCTGGAACTTGCTTTGTAGACCAGGCTGGCCTCGAGTTTACAGCAATCCGCCTGGCTCTGCCTCCCAAGTGCTGGGATTAAAGGTGTGTGCCACCACTGCCCAGCTATATTGTGGCTTTCAGTTTAGTGTTTTTATGGAATTCCTTAATGTGCGAACGAGTGGGTCTCTGATTCTTGTGCTTTCTCTTGGGCTCTTTTCCTTCTGCTGGTTTGTCTTGTCCAACTCTGATATGATAGCTTTTGTTTTATCTTATTTTGTTATATTTTATTATTAACCCTTAGAAGCCTGTTTGTTTTCTAATGAGAGAGAAAGGAGGTAGATAGATTTGGATGGGAAGGAGGTGAGGAGGAACTGGGGGGAGTAAAGGGAGGGGAAACCACCATCAGGATACATCATGTGAGGAAAAAAAAAATCTATTTTCAATAGAAGGAAAAAAATTGGCCTATGGGCAAGCCTGTTTTCTTTCTTTTTTTTTTTTTTTTTTTTTGGTTTTTTTTCGAGACAGGGTTTCTCTGTGTAGCTTTGCGCCTTTCCTGGAGCTCACTTGGTAGCCCAGGCTGGCCTCAAACTCACAGAGATCTGCCTGGCTCTGCCTCCCGAGTGCTGGGATTAAAGGCATGCGCCACCAACGCCCGGCGCCTGTTTTCTTAATGAGTGATTGATGTGGAGAGCCGGGCCCATTATGTGTAGTGCCACACACATGACCCCTGGGCAAGTGGTCATGGGGTGTAGAAGAAAGCAAGCTGACCAAGCCATGGAGAGCAGACCAGTTCCTGCACTGGCTTTCCTCAGCAACAGAGTATGACCTGAGGGTTATAAGATGAAATGACCTTTCCTCCCCAGATGGCGTTTGGTTGTGGTGTTTTATCACAGCAATAGGAACCCCAACTAAGACACTATGTAAATGACCTCAAGCCCACCCTATGTAACAAGGTCCCCAATCCTTAGTGTGCCATCGCTGTTTGAGCTGCTAAACTTTCTCTGTGTACCAGCCTGCTTCACCTCCCTAGGAAGTGAATCATTTCTTAATACATTCTCTTGCTTTGCTTGCTATTATCTACATGTCCAGTTCCTTGTGTGGGATACTTGAAATGCCCATGAACTCACTACCATCATTTGGCAAGTCTTAAGTGTCTAACCTCTTAAACGTTTTATTTATTCTAGGGGTATCTGAGAGGAGCCATTCCAACTGTAGGGATAGATCAGGGAATTACAGGCTACACTTGAAGACTCCCCCGACAGGCTAATGTAGTTTTGAGTGGCGGTTGTAGACGTTAGCCTTCACCAGATGCAAGAGAATGCTCCTGCATCAAGACACTAAAACCACAGCAGCTTCCTGCTAAGAGAAATAACTTGAAAGGAGCCTAAAATGCTACCATTCTGTCTTTCCCCTGCTTGAGGAGATAAAAACAAAGGTGGATGTGAACCCCCACTTTCTAACAATAAGACCTTGACTGCTTGGAGCCTAAACCAGCCACGTACCATGCCTTATACAAGCAACTACAGCCTAACTCCTAAGGACCGCTGACACCTCCCACTAAATGGCTAGTCTCAGGAGGGACAAGCATCACAAATGTACCTACCCAAGAAGGTAATGAGTTGCCAATCTCCGCTGAGCAATTCCAATATGATCCCTACACAGTGCCCAAGAGGCAAGGCCAAGTCACTTCTCTTAACTGCTATAAAAGGACTTAGTTCCTCCCGGGGCTAGGTGGTAATTCTCTCTTGATAATTTGCTCACTGTGATGGACTTCATAGTGCCTATCCTTTACTACAATTTGAGCATCAGTTCTGGCTTAGTAAGTACCTCTGTTCCTTGGGCTCCTCATTCCCAGCATATTTTGGCAGCCTCCTAGGGGAACTCACCCCTTGCCTTGATCCTTTAAACTATGATGTTTGTGGTGGCCAGCTAAGCTGTTCACATGCAACTGGAGATTTGTGTCTGGGTCACATCTCCAGAGGTCTGGAAACCTCTGCACTGTGACTCTGGACTGGCATCTCCCATCAAGGTATTAGCTAAAAGGTTACTTTGGGCCCCATGTGGAAAGTCTTTCTTCGTCTTTGCAATTGGCAGATCCTGAGTGCTTTGGTAGAACCTGAAGGAGGTTAAGCCACTACAGTCTGTAAGGGCAAGGACTACTTTTCTTCCTTCTGAAAACGCCCTCACCCTAAATGTGTGGTACAGGGAGAGTGGCATCCAGCTAGAGCAGTGGTTCTCAACCTTCCTAAGCTGTGACCCTTTAATACAGTGTGTTGTGGTGACCCCCAACCATAAAATTATTTCATTGCTACTTCACAACTGTAATTTTGCTACTGTTATGAATCGTAATGTAAATATCTGTGTTTTCTGATGGTCTTAGGAGACCCCTGTGAGGGGCGTTCGATCCCCAAAGGGATCGTGACCCACAGGTTGAGAAGCACTGATCTAGAGTGACCCCCCCCCCCCCCCCGCATGTTCTAAGGACTCCCTCCTTTCCCTCTCCTCTCACTCATCTCCCCACCCCAGCGCCAGCCTCACTCCGCAGAGCAGAAGGGAGCAGAATAGCGGAGGTGTCTGAGTCTGCTGTCTCCTTCCCAGCAAACCCGCTGACTTCGGGGATGGTCAGAGTCCCTCCCCTCACAAAGTCTGTGTGGACAACTTGTTCCTTTGAGGTTGGTCCAGCCTGATCAACTGGAAGGTTTAGCTCTGGAGTGAAATTGGATTTTACCTCCATAGGGGATTGTCAGTGTTCAGTTTTGGGAGGGTGCCTGGAAGAAATTGGGCCACTCCAGGATGAACTTTGCCTTAGCAGCAGCGGGGAAGCCACTTTCTGGTGAACTGACTGCCTTTACTTCGCCAAAAGCCTTTTTTATTGTTATACAAATTACACCTTAGCAAGTCAATTTCCGCATACCAAAACCTCTTATCTGAAGCTCCCCGAAGGAAACAAACACCAAAGCAATTCTCAGTCACAAGGCCTCTTGGTTTTCTAAGTTCTCACAGCCAAGTTTTGCAGAGGCCTTGAACCCTTCCGGAAGAACTCAGATGAGATTCAAACACTTCAAACAAAAGGTAAAGGTCCCAAAAGCCAACAGTCACAAAAGGCAGTCCAAAGCCCAGGTGCTAACACTCCGGAATTCACGCCAGCTGTAATGCTCTGCAGGCTCTCCAGCAACAGGGGATGGTTCTTTTTCCCTTGGGGATGCCCAGGAAGAAGGCCTGCCTCGGAGTCAGCGCACACATATTGACCCACCACTGTAAGGGATACATTCGGGGTATGTGCTCAGTCTCTGGTAAGACCCACATTGATCTCAAAGTCACCATCTCTGCATGCATCTCTGCAATGTATCCGAAAAGATGCTGTTTGATCCTCAGACCCTCAAGAAGTTATCTTCCCTTGAAACAAAATTTATTCTTTATATCTACTCTTAGACCAAGAACGCTGATAGTCTAAGTCTCATT
>CABHPP010074675.1:0-15234 GCA_902168425.1 Peromyscus attwateri | reverse complement strand
ACAGAGAAACCCTGTCTCGAAAAACCAAAAAAAAAAAAAAAAAAAAAGATTGATATGGGAAGACCCAGCCCACTGTGGGTGGTGCTGTCCCTAGGCAGGTGCTCCTGAGTTGTATAAAACAAACTAATCAAGCCATGGGCAGCAAGCCAGGAAGCAGTGTTTCTCCATGTCTCAGCTTCAGTTCCTGACTTGAGTTCCTGCCCTGATTTCCCTTCATGATGGACTACAACTTTAAGCTGAAATAAACCCTTTCCACCCCCAGTTGCTTTTGGTGGTAGTGTTTCATCACAGCAGTAGAAAGCAGACTAAGACAGGTAGAGTACGCCCACAAATTTCTCAGAGTACTTAAACTGTATTCAGAGTGATCACTGCTTTGCCTGCTCTTCCTTTATTGCCCTAACACCTCCCCACCTCACCCTGCCCATATGAAGCGTAACTACTCTTGTGGGTTTCTGCCTGTGAGGTGTGGGTGTCGAGGAGGAAGTTGATGCAGTCCGATGCTTTGTCTGTTTCCTGCCTGGTGGAAGCAGCACTCCTTGGTCAGCCTCTGCCATCTCACTCCACAGAACAAATGTAGTTGGCACACCTGCCAAAGCTCATCTTTCCTGAAAAGACCTATTTTTCCTCTGGAGAATAAACAGTTGATTTGAGGTTAGCAGCTTTGCATCTGGTACATTCCCTGAAGCAACTCTTTACCAGGTCCCTTTTGGGGGGTTATGGTCTTTAACATAGTGGCTATGTGTTGTTTGTTTTTTGGCTCTTTTGGGGGGCCGCCACCCAGCTCCCAAATAAATCATACACGGAGGTTTATTCTAACTTAGTGAATGCCCGGCCTTAGCTTGGTTTGTTCTTGCCAGCTTTTCTTAACCCATCTAACTTTACCTCTGGGCTTTTCCCATTCCCTTACCTTCTGTAAATCTTACTTTTACTCTGTGGTTTGCTGTGTAGCTGGGTGGCTGGCCCCTGGTGACCTCCTCCTTCTCTGGCTACTTCTTTGTTTTTTTTCCTCGATCTCCCAGATTTCTCATTCTGTATATTCTCTCTGCCTGCCAGCCCTGCCTATCCTTTCTTGCTGTTGGCCATTCAGTTCTTTATTAGACCGTCAGGTGTTTTAGACAGGCACAGTATCACAGCTTCACAGAGTTAAACAAATGCAACATAAACAAAAGTAACACACCTGAAAATAATAATCTACTACAGCTATATAGGAGTCTTTCTGTGTTGGATGATGCATCACTGGCCTTGTTCTTGGAAAATTTTACAATGGACAACAGCTGCTCATCAAAAGTATTGTCGATGGCTGAATGATTTCAGTTCTTGAGGTGGGGCTGTATTATTTGTTTCTTCTTAAAAGTCTGCTGCAGCGAGGCATAGTGACACATGCCTTTAATCCCAGCACTCAGAAGACAGCTGGATCTCTGAGTTCAAGGTCAGCTTGGTCTATCTAGGGAGTTCCAGGCCAGCCAGGGCTACATAATGAGACCTGGGTTTTTTTTGTGTGTGGAAAAAGACATGCAGCTTTCACCCAGCTTTTGGTCACCCTGCCCTTGTAAGAAGTTAGAAAGACAAACTTACTAGGGTTGGGGTGCAGCAAGAGATAGAGTGTTGGCCTGCACGCCTGCAGCCCTGGGTTCCATCCTTATACAACACCTACATTAAGTAAATAAATTAATCAACCTGCCCAAATAACAGTCATTTAAATTTCTTTCCTTTTTTTTTTTTTTTTTTTTTTTTGCTTCCCCCCAAAGGCAGATTTACTGAATAACCAAGCTCCTACAGTCTTCTACACAACAGTTCCCCTGGAAATGCTAATTCAGTAAAACTAGACATGGTCATTTTTCCATGGCCTAGTTGTTTTCCAACTGTTTCACTGCTCGAGCACTTCACTAAACCTTTCCGGCATGATAACCACGCCCCTCCCATCAGGTTGATTGACAGGCAGTCTGAGACAGTGCTTAGATGACCAGAAGACCTTTACTTTCAGCTGCATTTATTTTATGCTGAATTAATTCCCGTGCCGTAAGTTTTTGTTTCTTTAGTTTCTTCTGGGATATCTCTTTCTTCTGTGCAACCTCCTCTTCTGGCTTTGGAACATTTGTTCCTTTTCAGTGAGGATCATCTCGATGTGGCAGGGGGAGCTCATGTACGGGTTAATCCGGCCATGAGCTCTGTAAGTTCATCGGCACATCTTAGGTGCTTTGATCGCCTGGACGTGTTCAATGACCAGAGAATCCGCATCTAAACCCTTCAGTTCAGCATTACTCTGCATTTTTAAGCGTGTGCAGCAAAAATTCAGCACTCTTTTTTGGCCACTGACCCTGTGTCCAGCCTCACTGTTTGGCCTGGGCACGCCTACTGACTCCGCCATTATACCACCAGAAAGGCACACATTGCTTCTTTAAAGTCACATCTTTCAGATACTTGGTGGCTTTTGGATATTGCATACCCTTGATGGCCTGGGCAGTTTCAAGGGTGTTCTTAAAGTGAACCTGAAGATTTGAACCTCTTGATTTGAATGATTTTGTAGGGTTTTCTGGGTCAAGAGAGTCGCAAACCATCTTCACAGGTCACCTCAGGCCGCCTACGGGAAGAGCCAGTAATTGAAATTTCTAAAGGGACAGTCCCATCCACGATTGCCTCTGTTCTCATCACCACCTGTGACGGAAGGAGTGCACATCATTTTCTATATATCTGAGGGTCACAAGTTTTTGACCCTTACTCAAGGCTTCACATTGCTTCCTGGTTAACATCTAGTTTGAAAATTGGCTTTTGTGTGTATCTTCAGGGATGGGTAGTCAACAAGAAAGAAAACAACTCTTCATGTGTGTTTCTACCTTCACTGATTTCGTTGACATTTTAGGTGATACTTGTTGGTGGATACTGTTTCATATTGCCTTAGCTTCAGAGACACTGGGTCAATAGAGCCAAATTTCAGGTTTGGTTTTAACAATTTATGTCTGTTATATTAAATATGTTCTAGAATAATTAGAAACTGTTGAGAGGGTCACTTCATCTAAGCGAGAAAAGGTTTGCATAGAGCAGTACTCATCTCTGACGTCAGTGCCAGCATTTCTAGACAGGTGCTGTTGCTAATTAGTAAGTTAAGCATGGGGTGGTAATTGCGTATTCTTTCAGCATATGGGTGTTTCTATTGGTAGGTGTTGTCTTGACTGTGGGGGCCTGTTCTTAATTATTTACATTGGGAAAGTCATGCCTGATCTGAGTATTCCAAGTTGGTTTTATTGGATATAGCTGTATACAGCTAACTTTGTTTTTTAAGAAAAAGAGAGCCTTGGTTTTAGCATATTAAGCCTAAAATTTGGAGGTTGTGTGACTCAGGGGTCAGATGATTTTTGTATGGACAGAGCACGGTGTTGCTAGATGTTACCCAGTAAACTAGTGTTTTCCGTTTTTGAGACTGAAAGTTGGTTTTCCTCGGCTCCTGTAGAAACGCAGTGTACTGCGGCGGAGAGATGAGAGCGGTTAAGTGACGGCCCGCCCGGGCTGCTGTGAGGTGGAGCTGCAACCTTTCGCACCTGTCAGTTGGGTTGTAGATGGTGGCAAGGCTTACCTACCGGCAGAGAGAAGTAGGTGACGTTATCAGCAAACTGTACCATTTTGTTATCTGTGCCACCAGGCCCCTGGTTCCAGTCATAAAATATTTGCCACACTGAAAATAAAATGCTTTGGATGAATTAAATTCCGTCATTAGGAAAACAGGTAATTTTCTGACATACCGATCCCATCTTTGCCATCTCTCTTCATTGGAGTCTGGGACAACAATCCAGAGCTATGTTACACAGTTGAGAGCTAAGAGATCGGCTAACCTATCTGGACTGGTGACTCTTCATATAAAAATTTCTAAATATTTTGAAAAACATGACAAAAACAGACAGCATGTCCTCTGAGATTGATGCCACACATCGGTTTAACACGAGAGACCATGCAGAGCTCAGCTGTGCGGCCAGCTGCCCTTGCCTGTGCAGAGATGTTGGCCTGCGGCCGGTCTCACCATCCTTGTTAAGGAGAGAAGATTGGGGCGGGGGGGCTGTGGAAAAGCCGGTTGCATCTGTAACTACTTCATTTTTAAAATTGTATTAAGTATTCAGAATCGAAATTAAGTCTACAAGTATCACTACCAAGACTGCCGCTCTTCTTACCCTTTGATTTCAAATTATTGTGAAAAGATCTTACTATTTTTATTGTAGTTACAAATTTAAATGTGTTTCAACTTTGAATTATTTTGTATTAGTGTAAGATTGCTTTACCTGTTCTGTTTGTTGAAGCATCTTATCAGATTTCCTATATTTTTCCACATAATTTAGAAAACCATTGCTTAAAAGTGGTGGTTCTCAGGAGCCACTGATTCCCAGGAATGTTCAGGAAGGGTTCTGAGGAATACCTGAAGAGGGCCTGACTCTGTTATTCCCATTCAATTTCACCGTGAGCATTTTTATGTCTTAAATACTAAAGTTCCGTGTAATAGCTTATGTGGAAGAAAAAAGTAGTTTTCAGCTGACTATTATAGAAGAGACATGATTTGTGGGTCAGTAGTAACCTGTCACTAGTTAAGGAAACTGAGCCTCGGAGAGGTTAAATGACTTGCAGAAGTGAGTGGTTCCAGCCCTTTGCTCTTCAGTGGGACTCCTGTTGACTCCACAATTAGAACAGGCCACCTCTTTGGGAATAAATAAGACTGAATAAGAAAAAAAAAAAAGATGGGTTATATTCATTACTTGTAAAAGAGTAACTCCAGCTATGCCTTTTTCAATTAATGCCAGTGTTGCTGCAACATATAAATCCCAAGTCTTAGGAGCTTAATCCGGCATTCCTGATGGGCACGCAGTATGCAATTCAGGTAACAGTGCAATGGCCTAGCCACCTGCTCCCATCTTGTGACCATGTTTTCCACGAGTTGTTCCCAGATCCATAGCAGTGGGGAGCCTGGACCTTTTCTCTGGACCATACATGGAAACTAGGCGCCTTGCTTCCAGTGCTTGGTTGTTCAGAACTCAGGAACAGGGGCATCTGTAGTTCCTGCAGGAGCTGGGACATACAGGCCAGCTTTGGGCCAGGAGAAGAGGTGGAGAGGCAGACAGCCATCAGTGTCGGCAGAGAGGGTCCTGGACTTTGCTTTTTCTGGGCTTGAGTGGCTGATGGCTGTGACTTTTCTAGTTCTAGCTCCTGGGGTTCTGAGGCACCAATGGTTGTAACAGGATTTGGGGATTTGTTGTTACTTTGTTGTGTTTCTTTTTTAATACACCATTTTATCCTAAAGAGGGAGACTTGGTGTTTTTATACTCAGACAATATTTCTAATAATGATAGGTAGATAAGTTCTTTTGAAATTGGTCCATACCCCCCAAAGGATATTTTCCAGATTGCCTTATAAGGTAAATACATTCATGGGTGTGTTAAGTAGGGTGACTGTTAGAACAGATAAAACATTGATTTCAGTGGCTTCTCATAATGAAAATTTATTTCTTGTTTTGATAAAGTGTTCTGTTTAAGGAGAAAGTAACACTTAATATTATTTTTTTTTTCATTTTAAAGGAAAGTATTAGATTGGGAAACAGAAGAACTGGGTTTCTAGCCCATGTGCTCCTTTCTGATTCTGTGTGAATCCTTACTCTGTGTCTCAGTTTCTGGTTAGTAAAATGAAACTGAGCTGGATTTGCTTCTGAACCCCTTGTCTACGTGTGTGATCTCGATGAGAAAGAAACTTCTTGGAGAACACTCTCACAGGATGTGGTACATTGTGAATCTGGGGGCTCTGTAGTGTTTCCTTCTTGCGTGTAGAAAATGTTCCTCTAGAACAGAGGTGGCTGTTTTCTCACCCAAATTTATTGCCTCTGTGTATTGAGAAATAGAGCTTGAAATGATTGGTAGGTAGCCTGAACCAAATTTACTTTCCATTCTGATCACAACATATAGGTACTTTCCATGCATACCATTAACAATGTCAGGAGTGAGGTGTTTGCGTGCTTTTCCTATTTAAATTAGACATCCTAGAACGAGGTTGTGTGAGGTTGACATTCTCTGGCTTTCTACAAATAAGTCAGATTTTCCACACTGCCCTTGTATGATTAGTTGCATTCTTGGCTGCATTTTCAGAACTAGAAGAATTCCCCCACACACCTCTAGTCATCAGTTGCTAGGTTACAGCTTTTTACATTGTCCCAGTCTGCTGGTATTGATATGGATACCAGTTATTCCTCTTTCTATGACACTGTTCTGATAAGGCTCAGAGTGCAACACATGTAATTGTGATGTCAGAGGTGTTATAGCATAAGTTCTTCCCTTTACAACATTACCATTGGCAGATATGGGTTCTGTGTTATAATAGGATATGAATTTAAGATATGATATATTAGCTGAATGCTTGACATAATCTACCACTTAAGACCTGAATTGTATTACACAGAAACAAACTAACATGATAATATGAATGAAACCTCCACCTCAGGATCTACACAAACCAGCTTACACCTTCTGTTCTAGGGCTGAACACAAACTTATCCTTGACATTACCTGGGAGGTAGGGGCATTTGGAGATGCTTTCTATAAAGTTATGGTTTTTTATGTGTATATGTGTTTGCTTATGTGAGTTTATGTGTACTGTGTGTGTGTGCATAACCCAGAAACCAAAAGAATATGTCAGAATCCCTAGAACTGGAGTTGTAGGCAGTTGTGAACTGTCTTGATGGTGTCGGAAACTGAACCCAGGTCCCCTGCAAGAGTAGTAAGTGCTCTTAACCTCTGAGCCATCTTTCTAGCCCCTTCTATCAGATTCTTTATCGAAACAGTAAAGACTGTGTTCAGAATCTTATTCGTCATTCAGTAACATGTGGTTGTGTTTGTTTTCAAGCAAGGTTTTGGGCCCCTGAAGGCAGAGACTGTGTCTTTAACTGGAGGGTTTTTGTTTGATTTGAGGATTTTTGTTTGAGTTTATGGTTAGTGTTGCACCCCACACTGTTAGGGAGGGAATCTCATTGTATGGCCCTGGCTGGTCTGAAACTCACTGTGTGGATCAGGCTGGGCTCAAACTCAGAGATCCACCTGCCTTTGCCACCAAGAGCTAGTGCGACTGGTGTGAGCTATCGTTTCTTTGAACAGTTTTTATTCCCAGTGGTGTTTAGTGCCACACAAACCTAGTAGTCAGGAGTTCAGCAAAAAGCATACAACTGACTCTGAAGACTGAAAGAATTGCTGATTTGACTTAAGATTTCAAGATGATGGAGCTGGCAGGATGGCTCAGTAGGTAAAGGTGGGTGCCACCAAGCCTTTTGACCCAAGTTCTGATCTCAGGAACCTCGTGGTTAAAAGGAGAGAATTAACCTTTGCTTATTGTCTTCTGAATTCCACACTTGTGCTGTGGCAGGAGTGCCTCCTCCCCTCCAAAAAAAAAAGTTTTTTTAAAGTTTGGGGGGAAAGCTTTATCTCAAGATAGAACCCCTAGGAATTTCAGTTGATAAAGGACAAGGTTAACACATGATACCTCGTCTGACCCTTTGAGCTCACAGTTAAACAACTAAGGTGTCTAAGGAGGTGACTCATCTAAGGTCAGAGAGCCTGGGGAGCTGTGCCTGTTGCAAGTGTTTAAAAAGAAACACTTGTGAAAGCCATGCCTAACCATCATTGCAGTTAAGATGATTCTGGGTGCTAAGCCAGTGGTGTTTTATTTTGCAGTCTGTTTACATAAAGGCTGACAGACAGGCTTATGTCATTGAAGAGGAACTACATTGTTGAACAGGCGTTCTTTGGAGAGCATTAGGAGTTGTCACCTCAGAGTTTACCATCTCTTTTAAACTTGACTTATTCCTCAAAACCAAACTGAACTTGAACATAGCATAAAATTGGAGCCAGCTAACATCCTGTCCCCGAACTGGCAAGATTTTAATTGAAAACACACTCTTTTCATGGGATCTTACTTTCTTAAAGAATGGGGAATTTATTTACCAAGTAGAATATTTTTTG
This sequence comes from Peromyscus attwateri, assembly GCA_902168425.1. NCBI lineage: Eukaryota > Metazoa > Chordata > Mammalia > Rodentia > Cricetidae > Peromyscus > Peromyscus attwateri. The sequence continues at coordinate 7,258 of CABHPP010074675.1, read as the reverse complement.
TTTGAAAGACAGACAGACACACATGCACTTTTAACTGTCAATGGGAGAGAGAAAAGAAATCCCTCAAAGTCAGGGAAAACGAGGAAGCAGAAGCCCTGGAGAAGACAAGGAAGCTGGTTCCAGGTGAACCTCCTCCGTCAGAACCAGAGAATTCAAACGTCTGCCCTTCTCTCCCTTCTCTCCATCCTAAAGCTCTGGCCCTTTCCTTTCCTACGATGGAAGCTTTCTCTTTGGAGCGCAGGGCAGACCGTAGTGCCTGGAGGATGGTCTCCTCTGCATAACCGGGAAGGCCCTGTGCCGTCTGGACTTCTCATTCATTTCCAGCTCCTTTCCCACCAGTGTGTTTGGGCCTCTGTTTTAACCGAATGAGCCTGTTTCCTGTGGAAGCCTCATGCTTTCTCATTTGGCACTGTCCCCTCCCATTGCCACTTGTGATTTCCCCAGGTCCTTAAGACCAAGCTCATTGCCACTGCTTTCAAGAAGCCTTTGATATTTTGTTTGTTTTATTCTTGGGACAGGGTCTTGATAGTCTAGGCTATCCTGGAACTCACTATGTAGACCAGGTTGGCCTTGAACTCAGCAGTCCTCCTGCCTCAGCCCTCCGTGTCCTAGGATTACACGGACACTGTATTTCTTACTCCAGTTTTAATTTTTCCTTCTAGTGGCCACTAAGAGTACTCTAGTACCTCGCTTTTGTTTGTACATTCTATCTAGTGTGGTTAGTTCACTCCTTGATTCTTTGTGGTCAGGATGTGGTCTCAGAGCACTTCCTATAGAGGGAAGAACATATTTTCTGAAAGTTTAGTGTGTATAGAACTACAGTTGATGTTAAGCATGTATTGTGTGATTCAAGTATGTAGCACATGTGACCATTTACTAAAAGGTTTACATACCACAGAATTAAGATTCTTGCTTCCTTTTGTACATACTCATTCCTGCTAAATTCCTTTACCAGTGACTAGATCATTGGTTCCCAGTACATTGTGAGTACTCAGAGCAACTGTATCCCAAAAGATCCATGGTTTATAAATTGAACACAACTGGAAATACAAGCAAGTTATCTGGATTTAGTGGAGCATGACTGTGATTCCAGACTTGAGAGGCAGAGGCAGGGGATCACTACAAGTTCCTGGCCAGCTAAGACTGCATAATGACAATCTGTCTCAACATAAAACCAGAGAGCCAAAAGCAGTAAGAACGTGAGCTTAGAGATGGAACCCAGGCCTTGTGTGGGTGCAAGCATTGCATCACTGAGAAAATTTCCACCCCATTTTGTCTGTTTATAAGACAGAGACCTACCTCATAAAATCGTGTGAAGAAATATGCCAAATATGGCCCTGTGATAGCTGCTCAATTAGCAGCATAATAGGAAGTGCATGGGCTGAGAAGCCATGGAGGTGTGCGTTCCATCTCACCTGAGTCAGACTGGATTAGTCTGTGTTACAGTGCAGACTATGGATAATTGCAGGCATCTGTGTCCCTGCTTAATTCGTACAGACCAGATTGTTGTTTGTATCTGCTCTTTTTTTGTTGTTGTTGTTGTTGTTGTTTCATTTTGGGGAAGGGGGCAAGATAGGAAACTTGTCCTCCCAATCCCTGTCTTATCAAAGTCGTTTGGTTACTGTGACTTGTGTTCAGAAGTTGATACTCTCATCCTTGGTTGTTCAGAAGTATCACCTGAGCAGCTGTTGAGACAAATGGTGATGCCTGGGTCTCACCAGGAGAGGCAAGAGGTCTGTCTTAGAGAAGACCCAGGCACCAGGATTTTTCAAACCAGTTGATTAATAAATGTATCCAAGGATGAGTGTTACTATTCTAATGTGAACCCAGAATTGGAGACAGCTGTTCTTGCCTAATTTAGTATCAGCAGCTGATACTAAAATATGTTTGTTTCTTCATCAGTACTGAACAAAGTAGACTTGTCTTCAGTTCCTGGTTAACTGCCATCACATCACTGGACCCTCTCAGACAAGCCTTTCAGTCATTGTCTGGGAAGGCAGTCACGTGGAATGAAAGGAAAACCCTTGAACCTTGTTGAAGTCAGGGCACACTCCATCCATCACTCTCTAGGAAGCATTCTGGCAGTGGGAAATGGTGCAGGTTGGACACTAGATGAACCCTGGTTTATTTTGGCCCTGTTGATTACTAACTGTTGAGATTTGGTGAGTTTGGATTGCATACTTTCCTCATCTGAAGAAATAGGGGTCATAAAACAAAAGTCGGGTGTAAATGGATGTTTCTGATCCACAGCAGTCAGGTATTTGTATGCCTGTCAGAGGGTTAGAACTACACACTGTCCTTAAACCCTGTAACTGCAGACAGTGAATGTAGCTATGCTGCTCTAACGTGCTGTGGGAGAGCGTCAGGACTGGAGTTCAACACTTTATTGTAGACTCATTTATATATCTGTGGTGCCAGCTATAGTGTCGTGGACTCAGGAGTTATAAAATGTGATGACTGAGAAAGCAGAAAAACAATTTCAATGTGGCTGATGTCCTAGGTAAATAATTAACATGTGGCTTTATAACAGTGCTCAGCAGTTAGATGATGCTACGTATCATTTTAATGGCATAGCTTTTCGTTTTTTGTTGAGTGAGATTCATAGTTGAAGTCATGCAGTGTTGTAAAACCTAGAGGCACCTTAGTATTTGGCTAGAGATGCTTATTGTTAGGTGTAGCTAGAGTTTTCCTGGTCCTGCCTGGCCCACAGTCAGGACAAATCTCTCTCACCCGCCAGTCCCACAGCCGCTTAGACCCAACTGAGTAAACACACAGAGACTTATATTGCTTACAAACTGTATGGCCGTGGCAGGCTTCTTGCTAACTGTTCTTATATCTTAAATTAACCCATTTCTATTAATCTGTAAGTTGCCATGTGGCTCACCGGTATCTTAACATGTTGCTTCTCATCATGGCAGCTGGCAGTGTCTCTCTCCCTCAGCCTTCCACTTCCCAGAATTCTCCTCTCTCCTTGTCCTGCCTATACTTCCTGCTTGGCTACTAGCCAATCAGTGTTTTATTTATTAACCAATCAGAGCAACACATTTAACATACAGAACATCCCACAGCACTTCCCCTTTTCTTTTTTCAAAAAGGAAGGTTTTAACTTTCACATAGTAAAATTATAAATAACAAAATAATTATCAAGCAAGAATTACAGTTACAATATTAAAGAAGATATCCTATCTATCTTATATTTGTGAGTCTAAAGTTTTATATCTAACCCACCTTTTATAACTGAGGAAATTATAACTGTCTAGTCTTCAACCACATCAAAGATCCCAGAAGGATATACTATTACCTGAGAAACAGGAGAAGGATGCAAGCAACTTTCGGGAGTCTTGCAGGGTAGACAGAGACAGCTGGCAGCCTGGACAGTCACCTAATGTTCCTTTGTAAAGTTGGGGCATCTGTCTTCAGCCCACAGGCCTAGAGTCTCTCAGTCATTTCTCTCTGTGTCCTGTAGAATGTCTGGCAGTTTCCTCTGCGAAGCAGGAACCTGAAGGACCATTTCGCCAAGCAAAGTTCAGTGGTCACCTTCCTATGGGTCCTGCATGTCCAGTTGATCAAGCAGTCCAGGCAAGAACAGTTTCTTGCCCAAATGGCTATTTTTGCCAAGAAGAAGATAAACTCCATATAGAGTGTCTTCAGTGCCCGTCCTCCTCTCTGAAGTAAATTGGTGCTGCCAGGAGCAGACATGTCTCATTGTCTAGAAAGTCTAAATTTTTAAAATATTTTAAATGCCATATTCTGTAGGTCTTTGAAGTGTTTGAAGATTACCTGTCTAATTGAATTATATCTGTGTATACCTAGAAAACAACATGACTATAAGTTTGACTATTATAGAAGACTAATTATTACCTTTTGCCAGGCAGGAAAACTCTAGCTACAGTTAGGGCATATACACTGTAAGCAAGGGACAGATTTGAAAAACAGCTGGGAAGAATAACCACATTGTAGTAACAGAGGTCAAAGTAGGATAAATTAGCTACCATCATTCAGAATGTGTAAGTGCAGCTCATATATTTTTCTCCTTGATTCATCCCTCAGAGGACCTACAGGCAGTGAAATACTACCACTTACTACCACTAGTGAGACCCCCACAAGCAGGTTTTAATCTTTCTTCCTCACTCTTTTTCTTTCTCCACTCTGTCTCCCACTCTTTTTTAAGAGGGTCTCATGTAGCCCAGCCTGGCCTGAACCTTTAAATTGCTTTGTGGACATTGATGATCGTGAACTCCTGAACATGCTGTCTTTACCTCCCAAATGCTGACAATATGGGTATGTAATTTCACTATGCCTAGCTTCAACTTTCAGTTTCAGTTTTTTTAAAACTTACATTTGTTGTGTGCACACATATGCCATGGCACACAGGTGGAGGTCAGAGAACAACTCAAGGGAGTTATCATGTGGGTCTAAGTTACAATAATGTTTCTACCATGTGGAGCCTTGGATCAAACTCCAGTTGCCAGCTTGGGAGTAGACTCCTTACCCGCTGGGCTGTTTACTAGCTCCAGGATTTAATTTCTAAATACAGTCTTCACTGAAAGGAACCAAGGATCCTTAGAGAAACACCTAGTTCCAGGTCTGAAACAGGAATCTGATGAGGCAGCCTTAGCTCTCATGTGTGCTAGAAGTACGAATGTTTCCTGTAGAGAATGGAGTAATTATAACACAATTTTAAACAAACAATGGAATTGTGTTAGAGTTTAAAGTGACTAGCCAACAGCTGGGTAGTTGAAGCAGTTGGCTACATTGATTTAAACAAATATAGAAAAAACAAGCGTTCATAATAGTACTCAGAAAAAAGAAAGCCCCATCATGGTCAGTATTAGAAAGTACTAATGGCCCAACATTGGTGTGCACGCCTGTAATCCCAGCACTTGGAAGCTGAGGCAGAAGGATTGGAAATTCTAGGCTAGTCTGGGCTAGCCTGGAGACCATGTCTCAAAAACAAAACAACAGAGCCGGAGAGGTGGCTCAGAGGTTAAGAGCGCTGCCTGTTCTTCCAGAGGTCCCGGGTTCAATTCCCTATGGTGTCTGAGTGCGGACAGAACACTGTCTACGTAATCCATAAATCGGAAAAAAAAAAAAAACAACAGTAAAAATTGCTTATAAGGAGGAATATCACACAGTTCTAGAGCACTTGTTTAGCATGGAAACAACCTCAAACATCAACTCCTGATTCTAAATACTGACAAGAATAAATAATAAGCATTTTTTCTGGAATCAACTTTTTAAAGATAGCCAAATACTTTCTGGTTTTTGTTTGTTTTTGAGATAGGATCCAACTATGTAGCCTTGGATGGCTTGGACTTGGTTGTGCAGATCAGGCTAGTCTTGAACACAGAGATCTTGCATCTGCCTCCTGGGTGCTGAGGTTAGTGTGGACCACCATGCCCAGCAACTCTTTATCATTACTATTTTGTTTTTATTTTTTTAAATAAGTGTCCCTGTCTCTGTATGTATGTGCCACATGAGCCTGCAGATGTGGATCCTGGGAACCAAACTGCGGTCCTCTGGAAGAGCAGCAAGTACTACTTAACTGTGGAGTCATTTCTCCAGCTCTAGTTACTATTTTTTTTTAACTTTTATTTTTCTCTTATACATTACATCCTGACTGCAGTTTCCCCTCCCTCTACTTCCAGTCCCTCCCCATACCTCCCTTCTTCTGTTTTCCTTAAAAAGAAAAGAGCAGGCCTCCCAGGGATATCCACTGAACCCATATGGCCTAACAAGATACAATAAGACAAGGCACAAACCTTCATATCACGGCTGGATGTGGCAACCTAGTAGGAGGAAAAAGGTCCCGAGTGCAGGCAGAAGAGTCAGAGACACCCTGCCACTCCCACTGTTGGGAGTCCCACAAGAACACCAAGCTATACAATCCTAACGTATATGCAGAGGTCCAAGTTCAGACCCCTGCAGGGTCCATGGTTGTCGCTGCAGTCCCTGTGAGTACCATGAGCCCTGCTTAGTTGATTTTGTGGTCCGTGTTCTCATGGTGTCCTCGACCCCTCTGGCTCCTCCAATCCTTCTTCCCCTCTTCTGAGGGATTCCCCTGGCTCTGACTAGTGTTTGGCTGTGGGTCTCTGCATCTGTTCCCATCAGTTGCTGGATGATGCCTCTCTGAAGATGATTATGCTAGGCTCCAGTCTGTGAGCAGCAGAATAGCATTAGGAATCCTTTCATTCAGTTGCATTTGGTTCTGATCTGGGTCTCTGGGCTGTCCTGCCTCTGGTTCCTGGCTAGCCAGGCAGTGTCAGGTGTGGGCTCCCTCTCATGGCATGGGCCACAAGTTGGAACAGTTATGGGTTGGCCACTCCCACAAATTCTGTGCTGCCATTGCCCTAGAACATCTTGCAGGCTGGACAGATTGTAGGTTGAAGATTATGTGGCTGGGTTGATGTCCCAGCCACACTGCTAGGAGCCTTGCTTGGTTATAGAAGATGGCCAGTTCGGGTTCTGTATACCCTATTACTAGGGAACTTTGCTAGGGTCATTCTCATAGATTCCAGGTAGTTTCACTGACCTAGGTTTCTACATCACCCCTTCCATATGCCCCCCAGTTCCAGTCATCTCTCCCAGTACGCTCTCCCTCTGTCCCTCCCACCTCCACTTCCTGCCTAATCCCTCCTGTTCTCATCCCCACCTGCCCCTAGTCCAACCACGATCTGTTCCATTTCCCCTTTCCAGGGAGATCATGTGTTTCCCCCTTGAGCCCTCCATGTTACTTAGCTTCTCTGGGTCTGTGGATTGTAGCATGATTGTCCTTTATTTAACAGATATGTCCACTTACAAGGGAGTACATACCATGTTTTTCTTTCTGGGTCTGGGTTACCTCACTCGTGATGATCATTTCTAGTTCCATCCGTTTGCCTGCGTTCATTATGTCACTGTTTTTAACAGCTGAGTAATACTCCATGTAAATTACCACATTTTCTTCATCCATTCTTTGGTTGAGGGATATCTTGGTTGTTTCCAGCTTCTGGCTATTATAAATAAAGCTACAGTGAACATGGTCGAGCAAGTGTCCTTGTGGTAGGATGGAGCATCCTTTGGGTATTTGCCCAAGAATGGTATAGCTGGGACTTGAAGTAGATGGATTCCCAGTTTTCTGAGGCATCGCCATACTGATTTCCATCCATAGTGGCTGTAGTAATTTGTGCTCCCACATGCCCCACATCCTCGCCAGCATGAGCTGTCTCTGTGGTTCTGATCTGAGCCATTCTGACAGGTGTAAGATGGAATCTGAGTC
>CABHPP010074674.1:0-14359 GCA_902168425.1 Peromyscus attwateri | reverse complement strand
CCCGGCCAAGAGTGATAATTCTTGGAGCTGCACAATGATTTGTTTCATAGGCAGTTGGGAAAATCTCATAACCTACAAGTTACTGGGAAGAAAACACAAAGGGAGTTATCCTTGGGACTGAGAAAAACTTCACTCAGAGTAAATGTGGTTCTAGTCCTGCCTAACAAAGCCTACAATAAGAGAGATAATCATACTTCTCAGGTAACTTGACAATAATCAATAACAATGTTCAACTCTGTTTATAGTGGAGACACACAGTCACAGCAAGGCAGATATGCGCTATTGTGTTCATTTATAAATGACCCAGCTATGGAGAGAGAGAGAGAGAGAGAGAGAGAGAGAGAGAGAGAGAGAGAGAGAGAACCATTTGGAAGTGATAAGTTGATTTACCATAAGTAGTTTTTTTTTTTTTTTCATAGAAAAGAAGTCAGGCTGGAGGTCAACTGAGCAATATTTCCAAGGTACAGAAAACAAACCAAAGCAAAACAAATGCATATAGAATTATACATCCACATAAATATGAATTTTCAAAAAAAGTTGAAGCCATACATTTGCCCGTAAACATAGCTTGTTACCTTCACACTTGGGAAAGAGGGAACAGTGAAAAACTGTCAAAACATGAAGTTGAAACCTGTGTACAGACAATGGACAAAACTCACAAACACAGCAAGGAGGTGGATAAACAAAACACACTTGTCTGAAGCTAACATCCCCTGACAGCTGAGTTTTAAACAAAAATACTATTGTACTGTGAGCTTTATATTATATATGTGACAAGATGATAAAACAGTTAGTAGAGAAAAGCAGAAGGAAGCATTTATAAGATCATTTTACAATATGCACAGTGGTACAATGATGTTTGAAAGTAAATAGTGATAAGTTAAAATGCATACATAATGCAAGGAGAAGCAAATGCTTAAAAACGAAGAGAAAAGAAAGAAAAGCATCATGGTTAACAAGCCAACAAAGAAGAAAATAGGATGCTGATATAATGTGTAAATCCCAAAGAATATTTTATTTTAGTTATTATTAACTTTTGGTAAATCAGTGAGTTTTACTAGGGGTTACTTATAGGAATATAGGTGAGGGAATACTTATGGAGAGGAAATTTTAGAAGAGGCAGAAATGGATCAGAAAGAGGAGGAATATGAAAATATTAAATGTGTAAAACAACTATTACTACATCCAACCTTTTTAATTGTCTGAGAATTAATAAGCAGCAAATGTCAAAAACTAAAAAATAAGTAAAACCAACACCACAGAGAAAGTTAATTAGAAAATACATGAACGGTTTATCTGAGACTAGAGACACAGACCTGTGACATCTGTTGCTGAGGAAGCTGGGGTAAAGAAAGCCAAGTTCTAAGTTCTCCTGGGCTGTGGAGCATAAGACTTGCCCCAGTAATTTATCAAGAAATTTTTAAGGAAATGAATGAAAGAGTGAAAGATGGATGTATAAATGAGAGGTAGAGAATTTTTATAACATATACAAATGTTTTAATAAGTTTGGTCCCTGGGTCTATGAAAAGTAAAAAAAGAGAAATAAAATTTAAAAAAGAAAAGGTAAAGGAAAGAAAAAAAGGAAAGAGCACCTTCCTTGTTCACTAATAAATGGAGATTTCAAATATATATTTGAAATTTTGTTCAACATAATTAATTATGAAAGTTTACAAACTGAAACCAAAATAATAAGACTATGGATCTTTCACAATATCTAAAACTATAACACCTTTATTAGATGACTGGCAGCACTGTGGAACAACTAGAAATCTTCAGTCCTGTTAAGAAACCACAGGGATAAATATATTTTAGAAAGTACCTTTGTGGTTCCTCCAAAAATAAAGTGTACCCTTTGCTTTCTCCATTTGTGGATCTCTATGTTAATTACCATCTACTATGAGGGTTGAGTGACACATTAACCTATGTGCATAGCAATAAGTCATAGTCATTTGGTGGCTATGTTCACTTAACCGAATATTAGTAGTAGCTTTTCCCATACAGTGTTATGACTTATCTAGTCTCAGACTCTTGATTCCTTCCTTTTGGAGGAACCACAAAGCTGCTTTCTAAAATATATTTGTCACTGCAGTTTCTTACTAGTACTGAATATTTATAGTTGTTTCATGGCCCCATCGACAATCTAATAAGGGTGCTGTAGTTTTAGACATTGTGAAAGATCCATAGTGTCAGAGACACTAATCAACAGTGTCGTGTCGGATATCTCATAGAGCAGGCCTTAAATTCAAATAGAAATGGTTGATTACTCTCATAATATTTGTAACACTGTTGTACAGGTAGGCATATCTTGGATTCAAGACTCTGTAGTTGACAGGGTTCATAGTGAGGAGAAGTTGAACACAATCAGTGCTAGCCAGAATGGGTGAAGCTTCTGTGTGTATTTCTCTCTCTCTCTCTCTCTCTCTCTCTCTCTCTCTCTCTCTCTCTCTCTCTCCATTTTTATTTTATTTAAAAATTGTTTTTCATTTTATATACCAACCACAGTTCCCCCTCCCTCCCCTTCTCCCTCTTCTCTCCCAACCTCCTCCCCATTCCCCATCCACTTCTCACAGTGGGTAAGCCTCTCTTGGGTAGTCAACACAGGCTGGTTTACCAAGTGGGGTCAGGCCCAAGCCTTTCCTCACTGGATTAAGGATGAGCAGGAGCAGGGCATTCCACCATAGGGAATGGGCTCTAAAAAGCTTCTTCATGTCCCCAGGATAAGTCCTGGTCTCTCTGCCAGGGGCCCTACAAACAGATCAAGCCACACAACTGTCAACCTCATTCAGAGGGTCTAGTTCAGTCTCATGCTGGCTCCCTGGCTGTCAGTCCAGAGTCCATGAGCTACCACTAGCTTGGGTTGGCTGTCTCTGTGGTTTTCCCCATCATGATCTTGACATCCATTGCTCCTATAATCCCTCCTCCCTCTTTTCAACTGAATTCCAGGAGCTAGGGCAAATGCTTGTCTGTGGGTCTCTGCACCTGCTTCTATCAGTCACTGGATGTAGGTTCTATGATGATAATTAGGGTAGTCACCAATTTGACTACAGGGGAAGGCTAGTTTAGGCATCCTCTCCACCATTGCTAGGAGACTCTATCTCTCATGACATAAGCATGTGGAGTCTTCAGCAATAGTGTTTTATCTTCAAGTTATGGAGGGAAATCAATAGTGCTGACAACATCCTGTAACATTCATTATAAGTACAGACAAAAGACAAATATCTGACTGAAAAGTTCATGGATAGCAGTCAAATGTTTAATATTTATAATGAGATTCTATAACTCACAAGACATGAAGCTAACAATGGGAAAATTCAGAAAGTAGATAAACAGGATTTTTCAGTTAAGTCATTCATGGTAAAGAAACAAAATATTTTTCTTATTATTAATAAGTAATAGAGATAAATGTGATCATAAGATTTCAACTTTTATTAATTAGATTACAGGGCTGGGAATTAAAATATGATAAATTACAATAGCAAAAATAATCTACAAAAATTGGTACATTCATATTCCATTGTTGGAAGTACAAAGAGGTTCCAGCATTTTTAGCTGGTGTGGCTTTTGAAGCTGACAGACTGACAGTAATCTGTCAAGTTTTAAAATGTGCATTTTAAGTCTTTCCCACAAAAATACTCATAAATATACATAAATGCAAAATTATAAGAATGTTATTGCTCTATTATTTATAATAGCAAAAAGCAGAAAAATACTAAGTCTGTCAGGAGGAAAATGGGTAACAAATTATGGGATACGCTTGATTTAAATTATTTGAAAGTCCCTAAAAGTATGAAATAGCCCTACAAGATCAGAAATGTACATGACATATTGGATTTTATGCGTATAGTTATAGTGGAAGTAATTGTATGCATGTAAATAGCATTATCTGGATATAATTGTCTCTGTCTTATCTCCTTCCCTGTATCTGTAAATATCTCAATGTGTAAAGATGCTCACAAGCTTGTGAGTTTGTGATAGACAAGTATCACAAAGGAGAATTCTAGAAGTTTGTGGAATGTTTTTTACATTTTATATATATGTTTAATGAGTATAGGATCCTGCATATTACTGAAGAAATTTATGCACATTTGCAAAAATCCTCAAAACCTTGTTTCAGTGTCCTGCTTTTTGCAAAATGTAACAATTGATTTTGTTATCGCATAAATGTTATGGACTAAGATTACAACACTCCTTATCTACCCTGGGCTCACCTTCACTTCCCTAACCCTCTTTGTGGAGCATGTTCCTGGAGAAGGAATTGCAAACCTGAGCAAATCTACATGAGTCCATTATACATACTTTCTGTAGAGATATCATTCACAGGTTGCCATTGATTTCTTATGCTGCAGATATCAGGATTCTATTGCATGATATTTCTTCTGCTGTAAACGTGTTCTAATGGTTGAAGGAAATAAGCCCCAAGCATACAGCACTTTACTCCTCTATGATGGTCATTTACAGAGGTCTATTGGTTTTTTCCATTTTAATGATATTTTATCTTTTAACTTTTGGCGCCTTTGTTGTGGTTGTTGATGTTGAAAATACTAATCCATTTTCCATGAATCAAAAGATCACAGAAAGTAGGTGAATAATGACCAAAATATCTCTTTGGAGTTGCCTGGTTCACTAGCAGCTGCTTGTTCCCAGTGGTCTGGTATGCTGGGAACCATAGGAGGGGTGATGGTAGAGCCATAACATGGGGTACTCAATCCAAGGGAAGCACAGCACTGCTCAGAACTCCTGTTAAGCTCTTCCAAAGAGCTGCTCCATTTGAATACACCTATTAATCTGTTATTGAAAAGTTACTTTTTCAATCTGTTCACTATGTACAATGTACATAATCAACCAGTGTTAACTACATCCTGGAAACACAAATGTTCCTGGTATGAACATGTCACTTGAGTGTCATGTAGACTAAAAGAGTCATGGCTTGATTTGCCAAGAATAACTTTTATCAAAATAGTAGTGAGATCTAAGGCATTAAAACGTTATTCATCCATAAGTTTAACTTGCTATTATTTGCTTTTACACTGTAGCACACATCTTCACTGTTTTTGAATTCTATCATTTACAGACTACATTCATGATGATCATTTTCTCCCCTTTTTTCCCCCTAACTTTGGCTATGCTCTTGTTTGTTAATCATCTTGTTCTTAAGTAAAATAACTTTTAAAAAATCATACTGCCAATTCCCTAAAAATATGAATGTCTATTTTAAGTATACCTTGAGGGGAGATACTTGAGTTTAATGTTCAAAGTATTTTAGGCTTTGTAGAAAGAAAAACGAAGTTCTTTAATGCAATTTTAATGCATTGTTTAATGACTGCAATAAATCCTTATGCATTTTCAATCTAGGAAAAAAGGAAATAACATCATTTAATGTCCAACGCAATTTTTCAATTTATAACTGAAGTTAAAAATATGCATTCTCCTATTCTAGCAATAAGCTTCTTTATTATTCAAAGTAGTTTTGAAAGAACTTTTTCTTAAGAATAACATCAGAAATTTCAAATTTTACAATATCAATACTTTTTGCCTTGTCAAGCTTTAAAATAAATTATTTCTTAGGTAATGATCTTTTTTCTCTGTCACTTCACACAATAGTAAATGCACACACTTGCTACCCTTTCCAAACTCATACATTTAAAGTTATTTTTGTGTTGTGGCACAAAATTTTAGAGTACTGAAATTATATAAGAGAATAAATAAGGGTATAGAAGCAGAAATATTGTTTAAAATTATTTTATTTTTAAACATCATAGCAGATTTTCACATAGAAACCTGCATTGTATGATAATTTATCTCATAAATGAGGGAAAATTAAAATTCTGCCTTAATTTGCAAACTTGCTTGTTAGTTAAAATAAAAATACCATAATAAAGAAACCATAGATACAGAAAGAAAGAGAGCAGAGAGGATGGGGAGAAGATGGAGGGAAATGGGAAAAGAATATTATCATCCTTCAGACGACTGGAAAGGGAGCCATGGAGGTAACTCTGCATGAAACAGGTTCTTCTTTGCAGTGAAAGTCTGGGCTGATGGCTGTGACCTGTATTCAGGGCAGTGGGGAAAACGGGGCAAGTTGGGAAGTTATATAATTCTTGCAAATTAATGGACTTTGAACTCTGTGCTCTGACCACGAAAGCATCATGCAAATACAGGTCTGTGTAAGAAAAGCTTTTAAATAATAAATAACAGCAAGGAAGGTGTTAGAGTTCTTCTGTTCTGATAAAATTCATTATTTAATGAGGAAACAGACTGTTGGCACTCTAGCTTAGGAAGTGAGAGGGAATCCTCTTTCTTGTGTCCTTTTGAACAGTGTTTAAATATGTTGTTCTTTCTGTGAGGGCAAGAAAAACTTGCTGCACAAAGACAGAAGAGTCACCTATTTTGGTCACCAATGCAGGCCTCACATCATTTTTCAGGATCTCATGAATATCCTTTTTTAATTTGAAAATGTTTTTCCACAATAAAACCTTTTAAAATAGACAGCTATGTGAGACATGTTTTAGGCATAGTCTCACAATTACACTTTGTTTAATTAGTTAAATGGCCAACTACTTAGCTTTTCATATAATAAATACTTTTGACTAACGATTAAAATATAAATAACATGTTTCCACATACATTTTAGAGACTAAGGTTATATTAAAGTGTCTTTGTGTTAAATAACTTAAAATGGGCCATCAAATACAGAAGGAAAAAAATGTCCTCCTTTATCTTAACTGAATATTTTACTTTTCATTAAAAATAAAATGATTGGTGTCTAGAGAGATGACTCAGCAGTTAAGAGCACTGGCTGCTCTTCTAGAAGACATACATTGGATTCCCAGCACCCACAGGGTAGCTCACCACCACTTGTAACTTTGTTACAAAGATTTGGTGCTCTATTTTTGCCTCTGTGGACACTGGACCTACATATGATGCATAGACATATATGTAGGCATAACATCCATATACACAAAATATATAGCAATAAAATATATCAGGCTGGAGAGACATAGTTCAGTACTTAAAAGCACTGGCTTGTTTTCCTAAGGACCTGGGTTTGATTCTCAGCATCCATACTGAAGATTAACAACCACCTGTAATTCCAGTTTCAGGAGATTTGGGCTTCCAAGGACAATGCGTGAACCTGGTACACAGGCATGCAAGCACACAAAAACAACCACAAACACAAAATAAAAGTAAATCTTTAAAAATAAATAAATAAATAAATAAATTGCTTAGCTTTCATATCATGTGTTTTCTTTCTAGTTGCTAAGTTGTGTGAAGAATCCAAGGTGGTACATATAATTACATTTATGAAGATAGTCATTTATACATATTGGGTTATTAAAAGTTAATAAAAAGGCTCCAAACATGATCATCACTAGCATCCTACCCCATTTTTTTTCTTTTTAACCCTCTAACATAAGACACATTCTTATTTACTCTACAAAAACATGATTCTGCAGATTATAGCTTAGAATTGTGGTGAAGATTTTAACATGAGTTTAGTTGGCTTGTACTCTTAATTAACTTGATTATCCTTGTGTTTTATACTTGTTTTTTTTTTCATCAACTATTATTGTAGGTGTCTATCAAACAATATTTGATTGGAAAAATTATTTAAATTTTATATCAAAACTACAATAACTGCTAAAGATAGTCTACTGAGTTATAACTAACCTGCCTAACAATGGAACTGGGAGAAAATCACTCCAAAGGTCATGTGCTATTCTCTTTAAAGGGCAAAAATATTCAACACTACTTCATAGATTTAAATAAAATTTAAACACAAGATCCTTGCCTCTAGCAAAGTAACTTCTTGTTTGGAAAGAAAGTTCTCCACAGACTCTGAGCAGTCTCGTGTTCTTTCTTGATATGACACAAATATAACTCTCTTAGTGTCCCTTTCTTGGCCATGCCTTGGGATTGCATTTTCTGTAAGAAGCATTCAGGAGGGGATGAAGGCATCTCTGCTCCCCAAGGAAGATCATCTTGCTTCTGTTTTCTATAATAGCCTCCAAGCTCAGTGTCCCTCCTGTACCTCGATTCCTATGTCAACAGATCTTCATGCACCAACCTCAACTCACATTGACCTTGAAAACAGGCAAAATAGAAGAAAAATAAATTTGTGAATAGAGCTTCTGCTGTAAGGAATGATGTTCAGACTTTCTCAACCAGTACTCATCCTCTGTGTGCACCTCTGAAGATTGTTACTGTCAGTGACAGCAGCCAAATGGCTCCTCTGTGGTTCGCATACACAGGTTTTATCTGGATCCCACTGTCCACAAACTTATTATTTAATGTGAGCTGTCCCCTATGCTCACATGAGTAGCTGGTCCCAAGAAGGTAGTGTTGTTTTGGGAGGCTATGGAACTTTTTAAGATGAGATGTAATTGGTTTTCTTTCCTTTTCTTTCTTTCTTTTCTTTTTTCCTCTTTGGGGGCCCACTCCTCAGCTCCCAAATAAGCACATGAAGACTTATTCTTAATTATGCATGCTTGGCCTTAGCTTGGCTTGTTTCTAGCCAGTTTTTCTAACTTGAATTATGACATTTCTCTTACCTACATTTTGTCTATGGGCTTTTTACCTTTCTTTATTCTATATATCTTTCTTTCCTTCTTACTCCATGGCTGACTGTGTGGCTGTGAGGCTGGCCCCTGGCTTCCTCCTCTCCTTCTTTTCTTGCTTATCTTCTTCCTTGAGACTAGATTTCTCCTCCTATTTATTCTCTCTGCCTGGCAGCCCCACCCATTTCTCTCTCCCAACTAGCTGCAGTCCATTCAGCTCTTTATTAGACCAATTAGGTGTTTTAGACAGGCAAAGTAACACAACTTTACAGAGTTAAACAAATGCAGCATAGAAGAATGCAACACATTTTTGCATCATTAAACAAATATTCCACAGTATAAATGAATGTAACTCACCTTAAACTCATATTCCACAACAGGTAGGAGTGTTTTGGTGGTGAAAAAAAGTTAGTTACTGTGGGTTGGCCTTGAGATATTACACACTGACCTACTTCCTGTTCAAGCTCAGCTCCCTGTTATTGCAATGTGACCAACCTCCTCCCTTTCCTGCCTTTATGCTACCCCTGCTATGATGGAGTGTATCTTTTTTTTTCCATTTTTCTTTATTAAGAAATTTTCTACTCACTCTACATACCACCCACAGATCCCACCTCCTCCCTCCTCCCATCTCCCAGCCCTCCCTCCCAAGCCAGGCCACATCCCCACATCCCCCAAATCAAGGTCTCCAATGGGGAGTCAGCAGAGCCCAGCACACTGAGCCTAGGTAGGTCCAAGCCCCTTCTCACTGTACCAAGGTGCCATAACACAGGCACCGGATTCCCAAAAGCCTGCCCATGAACCAGGGATGGATCCCGATCCCCCTGCCTGGGTGTTCCCCAAACAGTTTGAGCCAAACGACTATCTTCTGTATCCAGAGGGCCTAGTCCGGTCCCGTGGGGGCTTCACAGCCACTAGTCTACAGTTCATGGGCCCCCAATAGTGTGGCCGATCATCTCTGCACGTCCTCCCATCATGATCTGGATGTTCCCCGCCTACAGAATCCCTCCTCTCTCATGGATTGGATTCCCAGAGTTCAGCCTGGCGCCTAGCAGTGGATCTCTGCATCTGCCTCCATCAGTCACTGGACAAAGGCTCTATGATGATAGAGTATTTGCTAGACCGGTCACCAGAGTAGACCAGTCCAGGCACCTTCTGGACCGCTGCCAGCAGTCCAAGGTGGTGTCATCCTTGTGGATTCCTGAGAGCCTCCCCAGCACCCTGCCTCTTCCTTTTCCCATGATGTCCTCATCTATCGTGGTATCGCTCTCCTTGCCCTCCCACTCTGTCCCTGTTCCAGCTCGATCCTTATGTTTCCCTATGTTCTCATTCCACACTCCTTGCCCTCTGCCACCCCGCCACAGCCAGTCCGCTCATGTAGATCCCATCCACTTCTCCTTCGCTGGGTCATCCATGTGTCCCTCCTAGGGTCTTTCCCTGTTAGCTAGCCTCTCTGGAGCTGTGGGTTGCAGTCTGGCCATCTCTTCGATGGACTGTATCTTATCTGATTTTAAACTAGAATAATCTAAACATTTCCCTTAAATTGCTTCTTGTCAAGTATGTCATCAGAACAACAAGAAAAGGAACTAATACACAAATTGAGATTTACTGTGTCTTGATCCAGGTATAGTGCTCTGTGTTGGCTTTATTCAAGGTCACAAGTGAAAGCAGTCTCAGCCCACACTAGCACTTCCCTTAGGAGAAGGGAATCTGGGACAGTGCAGGTCCATTCAATGGAATGGTGCTGCCTATATTCAGAGTGGATACTGCCACCTCCATTGACAATCAAACTGGTCCTCCACAGACATGGCCACAAGCCACACAGGTCTAGTCAGTTCCTTTAAGACTTTCCCCAGGTGTATCAAGTTAAAAATAACCAGCTACAACCCATGCTGACAGAAAACTATGGGACTATTTGGAAATGACTTTAGAGTGAGGCCTTTTAATGGCATTTTTAAAGCTTCGATCCTATTCTGTTCCAACTTCTCCGCCATGTGTAGTGCTATGTGTGATGACTTCGAAGAGGACACGATGGTTTTACACATGCTACTGAGGGTGTGAGCTAGAGACAGACAAATCTGTTTAGAAGTTACTGCTGGTTTTACATATAATTCATTTTACACAGTTGAAGAATGGCTGCAAAGCATGGCTGACCACTTGTGTGCTTCTCCCAGATGTACAGAAAAGAACTCACACTTCTGTAGTAACATGCCAGGTGGCACCGAGGCTAGCAATGCGGTTAGTGGAACAGAAAGGTTGCAAGGTCATGAGATTCTCTGGAAAAAATTCTTACATTTAGCACATTTGGGGAATAGCAGATTGGAGATTTGTTCCTCCATTATAGAGAATATGATAAGCAATACAATCTACCTTTGTAACATATCATGCATTTTAAAAATGTTGCCAGGCATCTCATAAAATGGAATGTTTCAAATGCTGCAATGGCAGAAACAAATCGTCAACCACACTTCAATGTAGAAAAAAAGAAATCAAATTCCCAAAGCATTAATTGTTAAAAGAGATGCTTAATGATATTTTTATGTAGGTAATAATACTAAAATCATGCCACTTGAAAGGGGAATAAATAATATATAGACTTTTTAAGATAAAATACTATAAATATTACATACCTTAAAAAAGTAATTTAGTTTTACTATTATTATTTTCTCTTATTATATATTTCAATTATTATTTTATTTTTTAATGGTACTGGAGGGTTGAATTCAGAGCTTACATGTGCTAGGCAGGACTCTTCCACAGAACTTTATCTCAAGCCCTCTTTTTACAATTTGTTTTTATTTTGAAGGAAGGTCCCAATAAATTCTCAGATTGTCCTTGAACTAATTCTGTAGTCCAGCTTGCCTTCAACTCTCAATTCTCCTATTTCAGGCTCCCTAGTGGCAGATTTACAGACTTATGACACTAAGCCCAGGCAATTACTAAGATTTTGTAAATTAAAGAAATGTTCAAATTCCTCATTTGTATTCATTTTGGTATTTAAATATTATTTTATCTTAATGTTTCACAATAATGTGTGTCCGGTTTTACAAAGCTTGAATCAACTTTTATGTACAAATACTTTCCAACATGAATAGTTTAGGAAACATGAGTTCCACACAGGATCATAAGTGCCAAGTTCATATGGTCTTTGCCGTTCTGGTGGGAACTGTAAAATAATGTAGCAAGCCAGTAAGCATAATCTGATAGAAAGGGGGAAGCATCTACCAAATCTATCACAGTGCAGATCTAAAGAACTGCAGTGGATGGCCACAACTATCTCTGTGGTAATCAACACCCCAGAAGTAGCCTAATGACAAATACCAGCCTTGCACAAAAATGGACTCCACAAAGCACATGTTACCATTGGTCCAAATGGCCAGCAGAGATTTGTTCCTCCCAGAGGTTCTATTCTGGAGATGACTGATTAGGAAAATGGTTTCAGATACTTCCTCTTCCTGTCTTTGTGGTGGCTATTCTACCAAGGGCATTATAGAAACAACATTATTCAAATAAATTCAAAGCAAGGTCAAGCTGATGTCTGAGTACTGCACACAGTGTCTCTTGAAATCTCTTATATTAGTGATTTATTAATTTAATTTTGCCTAAGCGAACCATAACCATAAAGAAAACATGGAGATTTTTAGTCATCTTCAGATCAAAAACAAACACCCAAAACTCCCCTTAATTTATTTTGGGCAATTCTCAAATTTAAATTTGGAAAATTTTCTTCTGCTTTTACACAATACTTAACAGATGAAAAATGTTGATCTCCTCAGCAACCTCAAGAGAATTTCCCACATAGCATTCCAGGCTTTCCCATGTCCTAGGGAGGTTCCAGGCTTCAAACATTCCTCCACTCCTATGCCTTGACTATTCTTTGATGGGAAGCATCCTTCATCTCCATGTATCAAGCACAGGAATGGAAGCAAGAGGTAGTTGTAGCCTGCTTGCTGCTTGTAACTTAGTAACAACATACCATTTTAAACAAGAAGACAGGAATTAAAATTTAGAAAAATTACATGTGACAAAATTACTATCTTTTTATGTCTTGATTTCTTTATTTTAAAATAAAGAAAATATCTTTAATGAGTTTTAAGGTGAAAATCTCTGAGATAATGAAAGAAAAAGGCTTTAGCATAATGCCCCTGAATATACTAATCACTGCACACAGTCTTGATATTTCTTACTAAGAGGGCTGTATGCTGACATTACTTCTGGATGTTTGCCACATTCAGTCATTACTGTTGCCCTCTATGCTGAAGCACTCAAAAGTTGATTAATTAAAATATGTCTGAAAACCTTTTCATTGCACAGATATTTCTGACACAGTATAAACATATGTACTATGAATTTCAATGTAATTGTTATTTATTACAAAAATATTGGACATTTATGTTTTACGTTAATTAAATACTCACTATGTTATTCTCACTGGATTTTTTCTATAATTATATTTTTATATGAGTATACATTTTTACCTTTCAAGAAACAACCAAATAAACTTTAAGGAATATTATCAATAACATTTATTTTAAAGTATTATTAAAGCAGAAAGTAGAATGTAAAATTATTTTGATATGTTGGATATTTGCTTTTTATATACTATAACTTACATTTCAAACATTAGAAAGCACTATGTAAGAATGATGTGTGATTTTGTGTGGTGACTGAATCATGCATCTTTTATTTGACTCTTCATTTCTGATCTTTGTCCTGCTTTATGTTGGACTCCATCAGGAGAATCTTTGGCTCCTAAATTCAGTTGTTTTCAGCAGGTGGAGAATCTGGCATGGAGGTCAGGCTATTTATCAGTTCCTGGCTCACTTTATAAGGTAGCATTAGTGATTACTCACTAGATTGAAGATCAAAGCTCTCCTCAGTCTGACCCTGGTCCATCACTGTCTCATGTCCAGTTGGATGCGGCCTTCTTTCTCCATGTGCCTGCAGGTGTCAGGACATAACAGCAACTCTGTAGTAAATGATTCTGTGTTGATTTATCTGCTGAGGAGTTACATATCTGCCCATACTGTGAATGATCTCTTTTTACAGATGGGTGTCTCACTCCTCTAAAATTCCCCCCTTGAAATCCTAAACCATAGTATAAGGTGTTAAGAGGTAGAATTTTGGATAGTGACTAGGTGATAAGGGCAGAGCTTTCATGAATAGAATTAGTCCCTTATAAGGACATTTCAAAGAGTGGCCTTCTCTGGGTTACCATGTGGGACACAGTAAGAAATTTCCCTATCTATGAGCCTAGTAATTGCCCCCTTTAAGACACCAATTTGGTATGTTGATCTTGAACTTTCCAACCTGATAAATAGATGTCTTTTTCATAAGAGCCAGTCAATAATAATCTTATCATAGTAAACTTCATGGGCTGAGGTAAGACATTTTCTTTAAATAATCCTAAATCTACCTCCTGTTTCCTGCTGGAACACTTTTAAAACACAAGACGAAAAAGGCAAGTCATAAAAGTGACTTTTTAAAAAATAATTTACAGAAAAGACAAAACTTGCTTTACAAAAATGGAAAACAATATTCTTTAAAAATTATGCTTTTAATATATTTTAATTAAAATGTAAATACATCACTTTTCTCTTTCCTTTTCTCCTTCTAACCCTCCCAATGTTCCTTCCCTCCAAACCCTCCTATACACTCTTCACTTTCTTTCAAACTCATGTATTCTTTTTCCTTTGATTTTTATTGTTGTACACATATATAGATGTACAGATAAGTAAATTCAATCTGTTAATTGTATTTGTTGTTTGTTGTATAAGTGTATATTGTTTCAAGTTTGACTACTTTGT
>CABHPP010074666.1:0-17059 GCA_902168425.1 Peromyscus attwateri | reverse complement strand
ATTTATTAAACCATCAGTAGCTGAAATATTGTGATGGTTGATCTTGACTGTCAACTTGATGGAATTTAGAATCATCAAGGAAACAGATCCCTGAATACATTTGTAAGGGATTATTTAGATTAGGTTAATTGGTACAGGAAGATATAGGGTAGAAACATACACCCAAAATACGGCCCTGGTAAACAAAATGATTTGGGTACAAAATAAACTCAACATCCCACGAGAGGGTACAAGGGAGAGTTGCATATAACTAAATTTAAGTCAAGGGCAGAGTCCTGTACTTTTAAAAGTGGAATACATGACAAGCATAACTAACTGTGCTGATCACAGTGGCATCCCTCTTGGATGAGTCAGAAGGCATTCCAATAATTGCAGGGACTCGGGGCCCTCATTATGGGCACTAATTGTGTTTTACTATAATTGGGCAAAATTGCTACTTGAGAGTTCAAGCAGATAGAGTGCCAGATTAACTAATTTTCACCTTAATAAATGTGTAATTATTTACTAAAAATTTGAATCCCATGGCTGAAACCCTTATACATTATCACTTGGACTGGGTCTCATAAAGCTCCAATGATCCCATAGCTTAGACCAAAAGAGTTGTGATTCTGAATAGTGGAATGTTGGGTACTTTTGGTGTAGCCCCCAAAGCACTAAAATCTATTCAAATCCACCAGCATCTGAGGCGGTTGGCCTGCGGGAGTGTAGCGGCAGCACCATCTGTTTACTCTGGCCCTGTTTGCCTGGATCAAGTAGGAAATGGAAGGCACTAAACTGAATTTTTCTGAAACTTTGCAGTAATTGAAAAGAGACGGTGGTGCAGAAAGAAAGGGGAGGCTGTTTGGCAACTTAATTATACTGGTCACTCCGCGGACCGCATAATAAAGCGAAGGCATATTTTTGAAATAGTACTAAGCTAAGAGCACACCAGAAGTAGCAGCACTCTGTAGAAGAGCTGGACTCCTCACTTATAATTAGCATTATGAAATTCAGCCCCAAGGTCATTTATTATTGAAATTGCCTTGAGGTGATCTCTAAAACAATTTCATCTCTTGATTTACCTCCTCCTCCCCTTCCTAAAAGTAACAAATGGGATTCATGGGATTAGCCTCCAAGGAGCAAATAGGCTGAGATGAAAGGCAGCCGTGAGCTAATGCTTGGCAGAGCCCAGAAAGGAGGTGCCAAGAGGACATGGGTGGATCATGAGAGAATTGATCGGAAAGCTTCGTGTTCCCAGAAGAGAACAGGCTTCAGTGGTTTCCCTCCAGTTTTATTGCGCATTAGCAGAACCATATGCTCTGCTCCTGTGGGCAGCACCTGTGGCGGGGTGGGACTGGGGGGTGGGTACACACTGGCTTCAGACTAAGAAGGAAATTGGGAAGGTTTGTGTTTAGAAAATATCACTTAGGATGACAACAGAAGCTGCCCCTGCCCTCAGTCTTCATGTTATCACTGCTTTCCAGAGTCTGTCCTTGAGATGAGTTTTTTCCAATCTATGTCCACTAAGAGAAGAAAAGCAAAACAAGTAGACAAAGAAGTATGCAAAAGAAAGGAGTCTGCCTTTCATGTAAGAGTAAGAGGGCCAACGATCGATGAGTACAGGGGGTAAGAAAGGAGAACAGTGTTTCTTTATCGAACCCAAACCAAACTATATGCGCCAAAGTCATTAGACTCCGAGTCTACTTCATAGGAATAAATATTTTTTTCCCTGAGATTAAACCCTGTATGTCTGAGCTGTTTCTTCCAGCCAACTGAAAACCACATCAGCCAAAACTTGCCTTAGCAACAGTAGAGTGGAACCTGCATACAGCAACCAGCTATTCCGCAAACCCTGTCCTGGGCTGTGTCCCAGCTCAGAACTATGACATCCCAACACTTCCGAGTTGTAAACTTATGGTTGAAATGAGCCGCATTTGCTGCTGTCACTCACACTGGGCTTATGCTAGCCTCCTGACCTTTGAACTGTGCTGTCCCAAAGCCGCTCACAGCTCATCCCCCTAAGACTTAGCTTCCTAAGCTTCCCTCCCTGGTATGACCCCCACTTGCAGTCTTTCCTGGCTCCTTTCTTATTACCAGACCATACTATCTGGCTTGCTACTTTCTCAGGATCTTGGTGACAAATGATAATTTGATTAAATATTGAGACAAAATGTGAATATGTCCCACCCTCTGAAAGCATATTTACATTTAAGAGGGCTAAGTGCCTTAACTCATGGGAACATCTATTGGTGTACCTTCAAGAAGTAAGGCATTAGGAAAGCAGGACTATCCATAAAGTAGTGCTTTCCTACCTACCCAGAAAAATCATACTTCATCAGGCACGATAGTGCTGGATTCAAGTAATAGAATTTCTAGCTTAATTGGCCAAAATAATAAGGATGTTTATTATCCTCTGTTAGATGTCCCAAGCACTAACAAGATGCAATGCTATCCTGATACTCTGCTCTGCGCAATTCATCAGTTCTTTTTCCTGTCCCCAAATAACCTTTCTCATTTTGGCAAGTACTCCAGATATCATATATAAACATAGCCATGAATAGAAGAAAAGTTAACATCTCTGCCTATATGTCTCCATTTATCAGAGAGACATGTTATATTATCCAATAATCTTTACATATATACACTAGTCAGATTAAATTCATATTCCTTCGTAACTCTGACATTGGCACCAGAGATGTGTCCATTATACCTGGCTCAGGCTTTGTTTGTTTGTTTGAAGACAGGGTTTCATTGTGTAGTCCTAGCTGTCCTGGAACTCACTATGTAGACCAGGCTGGCCTTGAACTCACAGAGATCCAACTGCCTCTGCCTCCAGAGTGCTGGGATTAAAGATGTACATCACTACCACCCAGCCATAACATTGTTCTTTTCTTTCTTTCTTTCTTTCTTTCTTTCTTTCTTTTTTTTTTCTTTTTTTTTTTTTTTTGCTCAGGCTTTCCATACTCTCTCTTACCAGCTGCTTAAGAGAGTTACAAGCCAAATGTGATGATTCACATTTGTAATCTCAGCCCTCGGAAGGTGGAAGGAAAATAATTACAAGTTCGGGGCCACGGTGGTTCACACAGTAAGTTCAAAGTCAGTCTCAGATTCATGAAAAGACACTGTCTCAAAAGTAAGAAAAGAGATGGACTGCAGAGATGTCACATTGTTTAAGATCATGGCCTACTATTGCAGAGGACCAGAGTTCAGTTCCCAGCAATGACATTGAGTAGCTCACAACCACCTAAAACTCTCAATCCAGGGGATCCAATGCTCTCTTCTGGTCTCCATGATCATCTGCATACATGTACATATGTACACACACACACACACACACACACACACACACACACACGGAAAGGGGGAGAGAGAGAGAGAGAGA
Source organism: Peromyscus attwateri (assembly GCA_902168425.1). Taxonomy (NCBI): domain Eukaryota; kingdom Metazoa; phylum Chordata; class Mammalia; order Rodentia; family Cricetidae; genus Peromyscus; species Peromyscus attwateri. The sequence goes on along the minus strand of CABHPP010074666.1, from coordinate 13,698 downwards.
GAGAGAGAGAGAGAGAGAGAGAGAGAGAGAACATGCATAGCTACATAATTAATTTTTAAAGGAATCATTAAAACAAGAAAAAATGAAAATGACATGATTCCCCAAAACAATCAAGATTCTTTACATGCTGAGCTCAGTAAAAGTTAGCTGTTTTTGTATCCTTAATGTATCTTGGTTTGAATTCCATTATCATAGTGGAAGTTCTGTCAAAAGCTTTGCCGATTTTGTTTTGTTTTGTTTTGAATTTTGAATTATAGTAAATAAAAGAAGAAGACAGGCTAGACATGGAGCTTGTTGATGGCAGACTTGTCTGTTCTATGCACAGTCCTGGGTTTGAGCCCATCACTGAAAGGAGGAAAGGAAGCAGACAGGAAGTGGGGGGGGCACAATTAGAATACAAGATGAGTGATAGAGTCTGAATTTTGAATATTATAGAGTATATTACATGGCTGTAAATTTCCTTATAACCCTTGACCTTTCAAACAACTGAAGTAAGTGGTTGTTTTAGATCACACACATACATATCAAATCAGAAGCATATGAATGAAATATTTACAAAGGCAGCTGAGTGTTCACTGGGTTGATGATGTAGGAATCAGAAATAGTTTTGACAGTACTGACAAGTCAAAAGTACCAATAACAAACAGGAAAGTGATATGTTTTTTGGAAGTTGATAAAAATAGGGGAAATATATACCCTTCACTTTAATGTAATTGTTCTCCAGTGAAGAATGCCATCAATGCCCATTGCTCTAAATATTCTAAGTGGCAGCTCCTTCTTTAAGTGGAGCCAAATTATTTTAAAGAGAAGCAAAATTCCAAGCTTTTCTTGAGAAGTACATCCCATGCTCTCATCCAGTTGAGAGTAGAATCTCTGGTCTACCTCTTTATCTATCTGCACAGGATCTTATGACACCAGGACTCCCACCACACAGCTTCTCATAGACTGGCATAGTTATGAAGTCTATTATCTGAACTTACTTTAACTAGAAACACAAGGTCTTTAGACACCTCCCAGACCTAGAATAGGCTAATTCATCTCAATTTACTTATAAATAGTTTTTGGCTTGAAAAACTCTGTTTTTAGAAAATAACTGAATTATTTATAGCTCTCTATGTAACTGCAGAGAGAAAGAATATGTGGGAAGTTTCTTTGAAATAGAATGTGTAAATCCTTTATGTTTAATCCCTTACTGATTAAAAGATTTTGGAAAGTTGTGCAATAGAAATAAAAAAAAAAAAACGAAGAAGAAATTAGTCTGGCAATGATTTTGGGTGAAATGTCCAGTTATGTACAAAAATTTCTTGCACAAACACAAGGTCAAAACAAGCATATAAGTCAAGTGGGATCCTCAAGAGAAAATTCAAGCTCTTTACAACACCTAGGAGGCAGAGAGCAATCCCAGAGAGGGGTACTGTTCCCAAGGCATCTCTCTCAGTCCAGAAGAATTGCTATCATGTAAAGTACATGTGGCTAGCAGAACACAGCACTCCTTCCTTGTCTTTCTAAACATTTTTCTTCCTGGTTAGATCTATACTCATCCTTTTTTACTCATTTTGACAGACAGTTTTGTCTCCTGAAAAAAACAAGTATAATATTGACTTTTAAGAATATTGCTATAAGTGAATATCACCAAACAGCTAAAACTTAACTTTAGCTTTCCATGAGGAACTGCCTGAACCAATGTTTGCCCTTTCTATAAGCATGTTTGGCAGCCATCTGCATTAAACCATATGCAAAGCACAAAAATACCTCACTTTGCTCTAGCCTGTCATCATGCTTGAAATTCTCACCATTAGAATAATTGGAATTTTTTGAATTAAACAACCACTGAGCACTCACTATATAAGGAGAATAAATTGATTGTGGAAAATAAAAATAAATCAATTCTATATATCTGTGTTATAGGGTACATACACCATTGTGGGAAAGAAAGCAATTGAAAATAATTGCACTGTGATTCTGTATATGTCAAAAGAAGACAGCAAACAATACCCCAGAGAGTCAAGCCAGGGAAGGTGTCACCCAACTAAGGCCTTTGGGGAAATTTGTGTGCCTAATTAAATATGTGCAAGACACCTTAAAAAGAAAGATTTTTTAGCAAGACTATAGTGATAAAATGCAAGCAGAATAGGAACATCTGTGAAACCATAGGGACTACTTTTGTTTACACATTTCCTTCAAAACGGATAATCCAACATGACTCCAACTCATTAACCTAAAGACACTGCAGGGAAAGGCTAGCAGACACTAGGATACAGAGTGAACAAAATAATTGGATGAGATATTTTGATGGTCAAAAGAAGCCCATGAAATACTCAAAACACATAGAATTGAAAGTTCTGGGGGTTTCTAGCAGTGTATGGAGTCCCTAGACAATGAAATAGAGGTGCTAGCATGAATCTAGACTTTGCAATGGGTTCTTAGCATGGGTTAATCTGCTTTGACAAAGCAAAAAGAAAATAAATCCAATGATACACTTTGCTCAAGAATGTGGAATATATATTGAGGTCAACCTTAGGGGACACAAAAAATCAGAGTGAAGGTTCCAGCTCTGACAGGGACCTGGGCTGATTGTGCTTTCATTCTTTTCTGGGTCACACTGACATGAGGCCCAGAGACAGGTTTGAAATCTGCAGAAGAAGTCAGCACATGCTAGAACGGAAAGAAATCCCACACCCATTTGCTTTTAGCAAGGGGGAAAAAACACTCCAGAATAGTATAGCACTTTGAATAAATCACTAGTCACTACTTAGCTTAAAAACTCTTAAAACTCTGAAAATGCCTCTGATGGCTGTGATAAAATTAAACAAAGTGTTAAATGACAACAGAAAAAAATATGTGCTACGGATATAAATACTAAACTTATCAGGAAAAAAAAGCTACTGAAAGCTACTAACCAATAATCAGTAAAAAGCAACTTTAAAAAACTGGGCAACACTTTGGATTTGTTAAATAAGCAATTTAAAAGTTGTATGTAATAAAATTATATTAAAACTATATCAGAACTAGGGTTTTAAGTATTGACATAAGACTTTGACTTGGTTATTTTATGTTTGAGAGTTTATTTTAAGGAGACATATTCTGTGTAACAGATCATATATCATAGTTATTCTGATAGTAAAATATTACATGGAACTTTAATATACATCAAGGAGAATGATATAAATGCTCCGTTTTATTACTAAAATTGTGACTTCAAACTTGTAGGACAGGGGACTAAAGAGATGGTTCAATATACAAAACTCTTGCCATCCCATGTGTGAGGACCAGACTTCAGACCCCCCAGCATCCACGTTTCTACTCTACTATCTACAAAAAGCACATATTGTTTCATGTTATGTCACATATGCAATAAAATTTTTAAGAAACTCTACCATTGCATTGGCTGGTTCCAATAGCCTTCTTTAGCTTTGTACACTGTCAACAAAAATTTAGGTTTATTTATTTATTTTTTAAGAATTAGTAATAATTTAAATTCTCACCTTAAGAAACTAGGGAGTGCTCATATTTGATTTTGTCCCCGTGAATTTCACAGGAAGGAAAGGAAGGGGATAAAAGAGAAAACACAGAAGTAACAAGATAGCGAGACTCCGAGCCATTGTTGGAGGATGGTGGCACCAGGAGAAATGCCTAATGAAGATAAACAAGAAGTTGGAGCACAGGCTGTCAGTGGACAGTAGTATGCCATGTGACTAAGCCTTGTTGAAGACATACATGCAGGAAAGCCTGCCATCTGCACTACTAGCTGCTATGAGTAGCCCTCAGTTAGCTAGGCAAAAAGATTCAGCAGGAAAGACATGTTCAGCAGCAGTCACAGAAACAGGAGTAAATTGATCCTCCAAGTTTAAATTCCCACGGAATCAGGGGAAAAATAAAAAAAAAACCTGGGAGGGCTTCAAACCTCCATAGTTCTTAGAGAATGGTTTCAGCTAATCTTAAACTTCCTTAGACCCCCAGCTGACTTCCACAGAATATAAGTTAACAGCAGGGGAAAAAAAAAAAAGTCGGATCTGTGTCTTTTACTCCCTGGGTCAGCTCTTAGCTGCGATTCTATGCTATCTCTCAATTTCATTTCCTATTTGTATGTGTTCTAAGTCACAGGAAACAGCAATCGTAGAACCAAATGGTAAGACAAGAGAGAAGGAAAAGAGAAGATGTCGGTTAGACTAAAGTATACTTCCCAGGTACTGAACAGTCTATTCAAACACCTATGAGAGAATAAATTGTTAAACAGAAGCCAAACGGCAAAGATAAACCATCAGCATTTTCTGTTGCTTTTGTGCCTCCTCTCCTTTTGTCTTGGTTTTTCTTTTTAACAATCATTTGATATTAACAGAAAAATGCCAAGTTTCCCAAACTCCAGATCCAACATCAGTTAAAACAATATGGGTCTCAGCTATCTTGCTATTGCTATTTTTTTTCAGTGTTTTGTTTTGTTTTTTTAATCCATAAGCAAAAAGCCATCCAAGAGACCATTTGGGAGAATGAGAAGCTGTTGCAGCCCTTTGTTGTAGCTCTCTGCCTCCAACAATAAGAGTCCGAGATTCCTCAGGCTCTCCAATATTCTGGACTGAGAGGAAGAGTCTGCAGAATAGAGGCCTTCATCGATCTCTCACTCATCAGTCTTGGATTGAGGACAGGCTGTGACAAAAGACTAGACCTCCAGGAGCCAAAACAAAAGGAGATTTTATATGAGGTCCTTCCTCTAACATAACCACCAGCGAAATCAGTGAACTTGTATTGAGAAAAGAACAATAACACAGCATGCCAAAGGCGATTACTGCTGATGGAGGATATGACAGACAAATCTTCACCTTATTTCTGTCCTGTTCTCTTCCCACAGTGTCATCAATCTCTCCTTCGCCTGGAAGGCAGCAAAGCATCTAAAAGAGCAGCAGCAGGCATGACAGGCATCTGAGATCCACTCCTGCAGTGATGTTTGCTTCTCCTAAGGTTTAAGGCAGGCTGTGATTCAGGAGTAATTTGAACTTTATTTTACCTATCACCATGGAAATTAGCTGTAGCATCCCTTTAGCCTAAGTGCTTGTGGTCAGCAAACCAAGAGCTCTGCTGTCACAGGGAACTTGTGAAAAACGCCCAAACTCAGGCCTCCTGCTGAGCCAAAATCTGTATTTTCACAAGATCCTAGGGTGTGTTTTATGCACATTAAAATTTGAAATGTGCTTTAGGGAAGCTTGGGAGGTAGCACCCCTTGTCACTGAACAAATTGCTTGAGCAAGTCACTCCATGGTAGTAGAAATATATATATATATATATATATATATATATATATATATATATATATAGGCTTTACAGCACTTATTCCTAGTGTTCTCATCATAGTACCTGCCTATTGTTGAGCAAATTATCCAGCAGTACCTGGTTCTCAGTTTCTCAGCACTAAATAATAAAACCTATACCCACAACACTGTGAAGATTAAACTAAACAATGTGGCCAAGACATCTATTCCAATGACTGGGCCAGTGAATATTTAAAATCCTCAACTCAAAGTGTGGGAAAGCCCTCTTTTTTGCCTCAGGGAGCTCAGCTTAAACCTGTAAGTAAAGTTGGTGGATGCAACCTCTTTTCATTGGCTTTCCTTTTCTCAGGGGGTTTACCTTTACATAATAGCACCCAGGAACATTTCTTCTACAGACTTCCATTGAACCGAAGATTCAGGACTGAGAGTTTTCCTATCTTTCTGTGTTTTACTTATTTTAATTGGCTTCCCTTGCTTTCCATTTAGTTGAGGATCCCCAAGAACAAAATAGTAGTACTTCAACAGGGATGGAACAAACGAATCAACTATCTGGTTGCCTGTGTACTGGAAAAATTAGAAAGTAAAGTAAGTAATGAGAACAGTCTGCTAGGCCTTAAGCAGGGAAGACACTGATTCACAATTTACAAAACATGTGCTGAACATATATTTTTTGTATTATGCTAGAAAACAGAGATCAGTCTTTTACAGTCTATAAAAGGTGCCCAAATAAGTGATGTAGCAAAAGGAACGTGTGGCATTTGACTTATACAAAGGGGATTTACACTATAATTATAGAGTTAGGAGCAAATTGTTTGCAAGTCTATTAGTACAGTTTTAGAATAAGGAAAAGCTGGCTGGGTACAAATCCAAGGGTAGAGAATTAAAAAAGGGGGGGGGGACCTTTCTATGTCTCCTTTTAAACATTTTCATATTAGAAGTAACATTCTACCCATAACTACCTTGCAAGAATGAAATTTCTTTGATGAAAGTACCTAGTGTTGGTGCTGAACAAATTATGATTGGTTTAGATATTTTATTTGTCATGGATTGGTATAGGAATAACCGTCCTACCTCTTACAAACTGTAGATGACAAGCAAGGGGGCTCAGAATTATGATAGTCTCTGAAAGAGTAACCCAAATTATATGCACATTAATAAGAAAAAGGAAAAAATGTTGACATAGATAAGTAACCAGAAGACTCTAAGAAAATCAGATCACAAAGATGCTCAAAATTGACCTATCTGATGTCTACAAAATCTTCTCTTCAGCACATGTAAGGGAGAAGACACTATCTACAGCCTACAGTACTGAGTCCAAAACATGAGTACCCTTTGAGTTCTTCTTCCTTAGCATGCATCACACCCAGCACATCATCACACCCAGCACCAAGGCTTGATCACTTCTCTGCCGATGTTAACTCAGAAACAGTCACGATAGCTTCCATTCCTTCTTTACAATGTAATTCAGTCATGTAGATCTCAGTGCTGGACATGTTGTTTCTAATCTAGAACAATGACAATAAAGACTTGCTGAATTAACAACTTTGTTGTTGAAGGGGAATCTATAGGCACAAGGAAGGGAAAAGATATCTTTATGAATGTGTAATTTTAAAAGTACCAAATTTCAGTTCATTGACCTTCTGTGAAAGTTTTTGACTTCATGGTAGGAAAAAACAAATAAACAGATGGTAATAGCTCTGACAGGAAGTAAAGCTGGTTAAAATATGTCATAAATTCTCATATTCACAAATAGAAATAATGATAGACATAGGAGTGTGTGGGAGTCTGAATGAGGAATGGCCCCCATAGGCTCATATATTTGAACACTTAGTTCCCAGTTGGAGGCATTGTTTGGGGAAATTATGGAACCTTTAAGAGGTGGAGCCTGGCTGGAGGAAGTATGTCACTGGGAGTGGGCTTTGAGAGTACATACCTTTATTCAGCTACCCACTCTTTCTCTGCTTCCAGTGTACAGATGAAAATGTGATCAGCCAACTTCCCGCTCCTGATGCCTTGCCCTCTTCCCCCACTATTATGGACTTTATCCCTTTGGAAAAAATGTTTAAACAAACTCTTCCTTCTTTAAGTTTTGCTTTTGGTCATGGCGTTTTATCATAGGCACAGAAAGTTAACTAACAGGATGCCTTTAGAACACAGGTCAGCTTTGTCCATTCTTTTCTATTGGCCATGACTGCTTTCTCACCCCAAAGACACAGATGAGTAAGTGCTAGAGATTATAAAACCAAAATCCTCAATATTTACTCTCTGGCCTTTTCCAGAAAAAGCCTACCCAAACCTGCTGTAAAACCCTATAAGGAAAATGGTCTCTATCATTTTTAGATGAATACATTTATTAGATAGTGCTTATTGAGGCAGAAAATATACGATGTGCTTTTGGAACTTGTGGAAGAAAATTAGTGAAGGAAGGAGACAAGGGCAGTGTTTAGGTTAAGGTCTCATCAGAGATGAAAGATGGCTCTGGGTATAGCAGGCTGTCATCCTCAGAAGAGGTGTCAAAGAAAACAAGTGCGTATGGGGGGGAGGGCATGAATTCAAGAAGGATATGGGAGGAGTTGGAAAGTGGAAAACTGTGTAGCTACATTTTAATTTAAAAAATAAAATGACATAAATGAATATTCATCATAACCCTTAAAATATCAAAACCCTTAAAACTAGCTCTAGTTGCTAGAATAGTTCAGTCAGTGAATTGTTTGCCTTAGACTTGAATTCAATCCCCCGAGAACACTCATAAAAATGTTGGCATGTGCTTGTAATCCCATTGCTTGGGAAGTGGGAGGAAAAGGTGGTACTGAAATACAATTCTCATTTCCCAACAGCAGAGGACCAAGGTCTGCTGGCTGCTCACATGGGATGCTGCTTTTCACTCTCAGCCACTCATTGCCAAATCCCAGTCACTCTCCCTTTGCTTTTATGGTAACATGACCCTGCTCTGCAAATACACTCACAAGTTTTGGGATTTATACAGCATCTATTCTAAATATAAAAATTCACACAAACTCAGAAAAGAAAAGAGATTCAACTCAGCCACTAAAACATCTTACAAACTTAGTTGTGGCCTGATTTCTGGGTCACTGTCACAAAGGGACAGAAAGGGAGAGAGGAAGAAATTATCTCTCAAGTTAGAAGACATGAGTGATTAAATTAAATTATGGCAACACCTATTAGAAATCTGTTGAGGGAAATAAAAACTACTTTTACTTGAGAAAGCAAAAGGCCTCACTGCAAAAGAAAAATGATGAAAATATCACAGGGAAGGGTGTTGACACATATATTTGAAGTTTGGGAGGTTTTTTGATAAATAAAATACAGAGAAGAGATAGGAACACAAGCTGAAGTTAGAGCTGTGGATAGCTGGCCAAGGTCATTGGCGCCTTCTGACATGACAGCAACATTCAACCCTACAGTGCCCTGTCCCAGGGCATCTATCCACAGTAACAAGCTTCCCCGCACAGAAAAAATGAGGTAAATATTGTCCTCAGCCTTATCTATGCAGCAGCTGTTGTGATTTGAGAAGCCAAACTTAAAACATAAGAAAAAATAGTTGGTAAAATTAGAGCCCTCATCCCTCTCTCCAACAAATGATGCCTGAGGTTTCCTACAAAGCAAAGAGCATACATTTTTCTATGAAAAAATTCAAGTAGCAAAAGCTGAATGTGGACTTAGGTTTCAAACTCTAATCTTTCAATAAGTAAGTATCCTTGTTTGATTCAGATGAAAGATGGAGGGAACAGATATGGCAAATTAGAAAGAGGGAATGGTGTCCTCAAACAATAGCCCAGGAAGTACAAAAAGAAATCTGGGTGCTGAAGATAGGCTCTGGGCCGTACTGGACCAAAATTTGATCATGCTTGACAGCGACTAGCCGAGAAAGAAAGCACCATCAGACATGACTGAGAAAAATATCAGAAAAATCTGACTACTGTCATATGTAGCTTGGACTGAGCCAGCCCTTCATCACAGACCTGATGACTTCCAACTTTCCCACCACAAGGTCCACCACAGCAAACCCTGATCATGTGGTGAAATGGATACATCATCCTATAACCGTGAAGTCTCTGAGGGCTTGAGTTTCTAAATAATGGACACAAGTGCTTATTGGATGTGGAGCAAGGATACCTTTTTGTCTTAAGCTACTGAGACTTTCTCTTGGCTCTAGCATGACTTAAGTTAACGCTTAGCAATATCCCAAATGAACCCACATTAATCATACTTGTAATCACCTGGTAGTCTTTTCTCCTCGTGCTCCTTAAGAAGACTTGCCACTCAAATAGTGCCTACTGAGAAGTAAAGTCAGCGGTGGAGATGAAATTTATACTGCTACATGATCCTGCTCATTAGACATGGTTACTTTGACAAGCAATACAGAACGTCTCAGCAATGTCCTCACGTATTCCAAGAGATTTTTATGCCTGATTTCTTGAGAAAATGGAAGACTTATCTAAAAACTTAAATGTTTTAAATGTGTAACAATATGGTCATCATGATGGTTGTGACTGTCTTAATGAGAATGGACCCCATAGATTCATATATTTGAATACTTAGTTCCCAGTTGGAAAAACTGTTTGAGAAGGATAAGGAGATATGGCCTTGTTAGAGGAGGCATGTGACTTGGGGGTGGACTTTGAGGACTTTCAAAAGCTCATGCCAGGCCCAGTTACCTCTCTCTGCCTCATGTCTGTTGATGAAGATATGAGCTCTCCGTGACTGCTCTAGCACCATGCCTACCTCCCTGCCTGATGCCATGCTCCCCGCCATGATGGTCACAGACTTACCCTCTGAAACTGTAAGCCCCCAATAAACTCTTCTTTCTATAAGTCGTCTCAGTCATGCTGTCTTATCACAGCAAAAGAAAAACCACTTTGACAGAAGAATGGCTCACACCTTTAATCCTTGCTCTTGGAAGACAGACACAGGAAGATTAATGTCAATTCAAGACCACCCTAAGCCACATAGTAGGTTCATGATTAGGCATGTAATGATATGAGATCCTGACTCATAAAAACAAACAAATAGGAACTGGATTGTTGGTTCAGTGGTTAAGAGAACTGTCTGCTCTCCCAGAGGACCCAGGTTTGATTACCAGCATCCATATGGCAGTTCACAACCATCTGTAACTCCAGTCCCAGGGAACCTAACACCCTCTTCTGGCCTCTACTGGCACAGACACACACATGATGACATACATACAGACAAAAAAATATGTCCATACACATAAGATAAAATAATAATAAAAATTAAAAACATAGTAATAATAAAAGTGTTCTCAATAATGAAGGAGAAAGGGAAAACACAAAAAATTCATTGTTCATCCTCTGATGCTTCATCAGCTCTTATAGGGACTATGGAACACCATCAGTGATTGAGAAATGATTTTACTATCCATTACAACACGAAAAGCAATAAACCTTATGTATGCATCAGCAGCCTGCCTATGAAACTAGCTGCAAAGGGGTGACATCCGTTGCATGCTCTATGACAAAACAGAAGTTAGCACTGTAGCCTACAGCAGGGTCCTATTAGTTCAAAGAAGAGCTGATGGACTATATCAGGGGTAGCATCCAAGGAATTCCACCACATAGTTGCAAGCTTAAATATAAGTTTACTGCTTTGGTGATTATTACCTAGATTCTTAATAACCCTCACCTGCACTAGAATAGGATTCATGGAAAAGATGTTAATAGAACCATCACCTAACATCTGGAGTGGTTGAAATAACCATGCATAAATACATAAATGAATTAATGCCTTCAGTGAATGTTTGTGTTCAGTTCTCTTGTCACAAATACACTAAGTCAATCTTACTGCAAACAGGAGATATCAACAGCAATAAAAAACGTATGAAAACCAAAGTCATGGGATGCTATACTAAAATGCTTTCTAGTTCTAAGGTCACCATTACTTATATTTCCACAGCATTTTCTTTGCAATTTATAAAATAGCACGTGGAGATTACCATTAAAATGCCAAGCATGCACCACAAAAAAAGCTCTAAAGTTGTTTTAGGGATAGAAAAGGGTGTGACATCTAGAATAGTTGTTCATGAAATTATCTGTGAGCTGTTGAGCCCACCACAGTTCCCAGGCAGCAGCCTGAAGCTGCTTCACTTTAATCAGAAAAGATGGATGGAATGGAGCCCACTTAGTTCGTGGCTGCCAGCCCTCTTCGTCTCCCTCCCACAGACACACATACAGGAAAGCTGGCAGCTCCCCTCTCCCTTCCTGTCGTTCTCACTAGGCAAAAGAGTAGGCAGATGAAGGAGGGGAGGGAAATCAGTGGCTGCCAGAGCACTTGCCACATTCAGAGTTGCCACTACAGGCTTTCCCAGCACCCAGCATTCCTCAGGTGTTCTGCTGGGTTCTAGACAGAGAAAAAGATGCAGACAGCTAAACCAGGCATTCCCCTAGAAAAGCAGACCCCAACACCAGGACCAATAAACAAGATGATTTCACCCTGATCAATCCCTCATATTTCTAAAAGTAGAATTGGAAATTAGGTAGCATTTTGTACTAAGCTCAGAAAAATCTTCCTGAATGAGTTCAGAACTAAGCAAGAAAAAGGTAAGCAAAGAGGGAGTAAGAGAAACATGGAAGATGAACTGAACATTGATGAACTTGTCCACAGTCCCCAGTGGGAAGAACCCCACTATGGGTAGTGATGGGCACTCAGGCAAGCAGGTTTAATTGGCAAGACAACAGACAAACTTGCAATCATGGTCTACTTCCCACACTAATAAATGTCCCAAGTGCTCCTGGTACAAGCTGTCAAAACAAATCTCGATTTCCTCTGACTTTTGTTGATAGGTGATAGCACTCAACCAAACAAATTATGAGTTTGCTGTATCAATGTAACCTTCACTCTCACAATCAAATACATCAGGAAAAAATTCGAGCCAGGAGCCTCACCTCCACAGACTCATTCCCAACAGTAAGGGATACCACCTTCAGTAAAATGACAGGGCACACTAGAAGAACATCTCAAAGCTCCCACCTGGAGCTCTAGGGCTGTCTTCTTTAATTTGTTCAGTCACATGTTGCGTACATAGAGCTGCTGTTCTTGACATATTAGCTAATAAGACAAATGTGTTCTTGGACTTTTAGGATTTAGTAAGATGAGTAAGAGAAAATGACCAAGCACTGGGTAACTACAATACAAAATCACACATCCTGTGACATGAAGTCCCTAGCCCAGCCAAAAACTCAAAGACATAGCGGGATTATTCAAAGTTGGCCCGGAGTGGAAACAATCCAGATGCTCATCTACTGATGAATCAGTAGACAAAAGTAAACACAAATGTGGCACCCATGCAAGGAAGCAGTCTACAGCTACAGAAGGGATGGAAGTACTGACACCAAACATTGGATACATCATCCTAAGTAAAAGCAATCAGACAGAAAAGCCATGTATGGTATAATTTGAATTGTGTGAAATGCCCAGAATAGGAAACTCATAGAGACAGAAAGCAAAACCAGTGGCCACCAGAAAGGATGAAGGAGTCTGGGGATGACTACAAATAGAAAAGAGGTATATATATACTGTTTAGTTGCATAACTTAAAAGGTTACATGCTATGTTATGTAAATTACATCTCAGAAAAAAATAATTGCTATAGGAGAAAAACCCACAAAGCCTTTGGCTTGGTGAGGAGTGACCCCACCCCAATCTGCATTGAATATGCTTGTTTTTAAGAGAAGATATGTGATGTCACTTCAAAAGAAGGCAGACCATGACTCACCTTCTCAGAGTTAAGGTTCCAGAGCTGTAAATGAAGACTCATGCAGTGCTCTCATGGCCTTCAGAAACAATGCATGCACAGCACATGTTGTAAAGAGGTGCCCAACAAAATTATGGAGCATTTTATACAAGATGAGGCCTTCTTACCTACCTTAGGCTGGCAAAACAGCTTAAAGCTCTGGACAGTCCTGTAGCCTGAATACCAGATTCTCTGCCACCAACTTCAAAAGAAGAACCTTGACAGCAGGAGAAAATGTAGTGTCACCTCAGAGCAAAGGCTCTTCCTGACTCCTCACCACCACCGGCTCACATAAGAAGACCCCACTCTTATTACATGTCCATCTCAGCCCATCCCAGAGAACCATACTTACACACTACTGTGATCTAAAGTCTACTGGTTTCCTCCCCATACTTTAGGGAATTGACGTTTTGTCAAATTTATCAAAAACCAGAACAATGAGAACTAAACACTTCACAACTGCTTCTCACTAAAAAGGCATTGATTAATCTCAGTAAGGATTCTAAGCGCATTTCATTTGGTAGACAGATGAAATAAATTTACTTTAAAATATGAAACATGCAATAAGGAAAAGTGTTTAAAAGTGAAGTAGTTATAATGTGCAGTCAGAAGTTTTCCTGTGTCCCACCCAGTCCTGCAGCCACTCAGACCCAAGTAAACACAC